>BQNB010017990.1:48687-68990 GCA_026074375.1 Tanacetum coccineum
AACATAATCACACTCTCGGAGCGACAATATAAAGTTTTCAAACTTTCTTGGACGCTAAAAATAAAAAGAAACTCAATCACGGCTTGAAATTTCCCAATAAACAGAAATTTTCACCAAAGCTCATATAGCGTAAACGACTAAAATCATTTACCTAGTAAAATAATTATTATAGATCGGGATAAACGTTGACCTGAAACTCGAGTTGTTATAACACGCTCTTGGATGTGAATGCAAATAATTTTATAACGTGGAAAAAACGAAAAAGGATGAGCGTGAATGAAGAGGGAAGGTGTTCACTAAAGGTTAACGAAGAATGCTTAGATTAATATATCATTGTACTAATGATGACAAGCATGGTATGTTAAAATGATGTGCATGTGATCCTATAGGGACAAAGGTGTTTTATTGGTTGTCAAAGTTAACAAATAAAGGTGGAAATGATTTGGATTCTTTCATGATGGTGACATGTGGGTTGTTAGTTCTTATGTGGTGAAACGAAAAATAACACAACAATGTGATGACTCGATAACACTTGAAGTTTGAATATCTTCTTTGTTTCTTCACTTACTAGTAAGTGGAAATTGTTAGATGGTTATAGGGTAGGTGTAGGATGTTTTTGAGGAGATAATTTCATAAAGTTCGCATGTGAGGACCAACGTTTGTTAGTGACGTGATTGATTATGAGTGTAGAGGTTGTAAGGTTTGAGTTTTGAGAATAAGACATATTTCATTACAAAATTCACTTGAATTTTGACGACATAGGCAAAAATGCTTATGAGTGTCAAGATATGACAACAAAGTGTTGATCTATAAAGAGGCATCAAGATGGACATAAGTTTGTGCATTGTGAAAGGTGCTTCAACCTTTATGGATTGTAGTGGTGGTAAGTTACTATTAGATTGTTGAAAATGGTTACATAGTGAATCTTTTTTGTGAAGATGACTAAGTGGATGACTCAAGATTGGTAAGGATGACTCGTTTTTTCATTTCACCTAGGTGGTTTGAGGATGTACTAGAACTAGTGATCACTAATAAGAGTGAAGAATAGTTATGAGGTTTGAGTGTATGGTAGAAGTGTATCTTGTGGTTTTTATGTATGATCGACATACCAAGGAAGTGAGTGTTCTTGTAAGTTGCTTTCTAGTGAATAAAAATCATGTATGAGTTCTTGAGTGTATTTGGTTAAAGGATATATGTGAGCGAGTGTGTTTTCCCTTCCTATTAAATTCGTGCTCATCCGGACATAAAGTGTGGAATAAAAAGAATAAATAAAGACAAAAAAAGACGAAAGCGATGAGCTTGACAATGTCAAGACGGATGACGGTTAGCCTACGACGAACTTTATCCACGAAGTTATGTAGCTCTTCTCGGGCATTGCGAATGTTCATAGAACAATCACACTACGAGGTACGAGGTTGTATTAAAGGTGGTAGTAGGGGTGAGCAGAAAAAACCGAAACCAAACCGAAAACCGAAAAAGCCAAACCAAAAAAACCGACCGAAACTAGAAACCGATCGTTCAGTTTTTACTTTTTCAATAACCGAAAAATTTCGGTTTGGTTTCGGTTTTCGTCCAAAAACAGAACTGTAAAAACCGAACCGAATAAGTTTTATTATATAATATAAATAAATAAATAATAAATAAATATTTTAAGTTCATATTCATTTTGTGGGTGAAATTATAATATATTTATCTTAATGTTTATATGCGTGTTTGTCATGTACATATGTTTATTTGACAATCTATCATTTCATACGTGACAATGATCATATTATGTGTATGTTCATTTGCATGTGTGTGTGTTTCATTTATATGTGTGTAATTGTAAAAATTTGGGATACACATTATTAGGCTCAGATTGACAAAAAAAGTAAAGAAGAATAACCAAGTTTCAACGTAAAACAAGTTTTTTGGTATAAATTGGCCACACCTAAATAAAAACGGTTTAAAATCGAAAAAACCGAAAAACCAAACCGAAACAGATAATAAACCGAAAAAACCGAACCGCTAAAAACCGAACGGTTTTGTTTTATGGTTTTATAAAAACTGATATTTAGGTTCGGTTTCGGTTTTAGCCAAAAACAGACCCAAACCGAACCGTGCACACCCCTAGGTGGTAGCGAAAAAGGTGGACGGAAAGTATTAACCATCTATATAATAATAGTGGCGTGATTAAGGTTTTTGTGAAGAGAATTAGTCATGAACAATGAGTGACATTTTAATTTGCATTTTGCGAATTAAAAATACTTAAACATTTCGGATGAAATAATTAAGTTGTCGAGATTTATCAAAATATATTTAATAGTTACAAGACTATTAGAAAAGAATAAGAATGAGACGATTGATGGACTTTGACGAGATAGTGACGTTTTAATTAACTTTTCGCTAATTAAAAATACTTAAACATTTCGGATGAAATAGTTAAGTCGTCGAAACGTATCGAGAAGTATTTAATAGTAACGAGACTATTAGAAAAGAATAATAACGAGATGATTGATGGACTTTGACGAGAGAGAGACATTTTCTACCCTAAGACCGATAAAGTTTGATTCTCATTGTGTATGAGGGAGCATGACGATAAAAAATTGTGATATTCCTATGGGTATGAACGGAACTAACGGAAGTGAATGTGCTTAGTCTCAAGATGTGTATATTTACATAGAGATGAAAGTAACTATGAATCACTTATGTAGAAAATCATAAGACTTTTGTCATTATTCGAAGGTTGATGTTAGCTTTTAGCTTTAGGAAGAGCGTTTTAACATATGTTGTTAAAAGGCTTAAATATGAATTTTCGAAAATGACTTTTAACGTTTGCAATCGCAAGTTAAAAATACTTGAATATTTCAGACGAAATATTTAAGTTGTCAAACCTACTTAGAGGTGTATTGGATTTGTATCTAACTATCCCTTGACAAAAGAGTGGATTATTTGGAAGGAAACGAGATGATGAATAAGGAAGTGTGTGCATGGAGACTCTAGGATATTTAAGACCATTTTGCGACTATTATGACCTATTGGATTGTGACACTAAAGGCCGCATGTAATAATGGTATACACTCTAGTGTCAATATATATACCTAGATGCATAAGACTTATAATTAAGCATGTAGAAATATTTAAGCATGTATCAACACAATAATCAAAGTAATTAATGTATAAGACTATATGACGTCTAAACGTTTATTGTGATAGGCATATCTAATTCGTTATGCATCAAATCAATATAGTGTAAGTGCACAATTAACATGTAGGTCATGTAAAACGGCACGTAAGAAACATGATTATATTAAACGCAAACATTATGTAAAACATGTTAACCTTTAGCAATTAAGAGCATGTAATATTTAGATAAACTAAGATATATTATATTGGAATTATTTGACAAAGACAAAAACCTTTACAATAAACATGCATTCAATAACCAAGCAAATAGTCGTTGATCATCAAGATAATCACGAAGGCATATAATCGTATCACATAGGAATAAGTTGTCATCTTGAAACTTCATGTCACACCCCGTCAACGGCGGAAACACGGGAATGCGACATAATGATTCACATTGCACAAGATACAAGATCATACCATACATTGTTTACTAAAGTTTATTTACAAAAGTTTACAATTTCGCAACCTTGGAAAAAGTCAAATAGTTGTTTTTTCAATAAACTCCCAAATATACTCATCTTTGGTCCCCAATACTCCTCATTTACCTTGGTTAACAACACACCTGAAAATGATACTCGAAAACGTCAACAATAATGTTGGTGAGCTCGTAGGTTTGACCTTAAACCCAGTTGCTGTGCCAATATTTCAAACAGTGGACAATAGTGCAATATGACAGTGAATTTATACAAATAAACCCATGACTTATCATCCTCGCTAATCATGTACCACGACCTAGCATCCCCGCTAGTCACATCCAGCATATCCCAATGCTCTTGGAGTTGCAACTCCGATATGTCACTTACGCACCTAAAGGGCCTACCAGCTGGAGCAATATATTAGGGCAGGACCTCACAAGACATAGCACTCCGTGCTAATCACAACCCTTGCCATGCCCAACACAGTACATGCAAGTAAAATCACAACCCTTGCCATGCCCAACACAGTACATGCAAGTAAAATCACAACACTTGCCATGCCCAACACAGTACATGCAAGTAAAATCACAACACTTGCCATGCCCAACACAGTACATGCAAGTAAAATCGCAACCCTTGCCATGCCAAACACAATACATGCAAGTAAAATCACAACCCTTGCCATGCCCAACACAGTACATGCAAGTAAAATTACAACCTTTGCCATGCCAAACACAATACATGCAAGTAAAATCACATTACATATATTCACATAGCAGTCATAAGCACATAAATTATCCCAAAAACAAACCACATTTTTGCACAGTTCAGAAAACAGTTTAAAACACATTTGAGTATCATTTTCCCCCAACGGAAAAGATTTAGAAAGTTAGGTTACAAGAACTCACCTCAACAGATGATAATAACCGCACAGATAATCTCTACTCAACGAACCAAATAATCTCTACTTAACGCACCAAATAATCTCTACTCAACGCACGATGGTACCCGACCACGACCTAACATTAATTTCATCTTAATAACATTTTGTACAAAGTTGCCTTATTGTACAAGCGTTCACCTTTATTCACATAAATCCTCATTTCCGTTACAAAACTCTTATTCTCCTTTCAAAACTCTCATTCCTATTACAAAACCTTTATCCACATTACAAAACCATTAACCTCATTTCAAAATCTTTCTCCACATTACAAAACCCTTCATTTCAAAATCTTTATTCACGTTACAAAACAACTTAGTTTCATGGTTGGGTGGTAATCATAAAAAACAACTCGATGCACCTAGGCTAAGTGCGACATAACTCTCGAAATGCTCAAAATATACCTATTCGTACGGGCAAAACGATTGACTCAACGATTTCAAAGAAATCCGACGAGAGAAGAGTAAGAATTTAAAGATCGAGAATAAATGGTACTACATTTCCGAATTAATATCATAAGTATATATATTTAATCACCTGCTTAATTGACCTAATTAATATCATAAGGTATATATATTTAAATCACTTTCAACAATTTC
Organism: Tanacetum coccineum; assembly: GCA_026074375.1. NCBI lineage: Eukaryota > Viridiplantae > Streptophyta > Magnoliopsida > Asterales > Asteraceae > Tanacetum > Tanacetum coccineum. The sequence goes on from BQNB010017990.1 coordinate 53,811, forward strand.
CTTTATCCACAAATCTTTTCAAAAACTTATGACAAAATCCACATTTTCAAAACGATTTCTCAATCTTGACCAAACTAAACATTTTCTACTTCCGACACTACTTATTGACCAAATTATTCGTTTTAATCGTCCAAAACACCAAATTTTTACCTATTGGGCCCGAAAGCCCAACATTAGTCCAACGACATTCGTTAAGTTCAACATAACCACTTTAAATCCAATTTAAGCCCATTGGTCCATTTACAAGTCCATTTAGGTTTTAATACTTAGCCTGATAAATAAAACGAGTTTTTTTCCGTTATTGGGTTTTTCGGCCCAATAAGTCCACCAATGTTTCCAAAAATCTATTTAACCTCAAAATAGTCCTTACTTATATATATAAGCCCATAGTCATATTATAAGTCCAAAGTATAACTTAAAAATCCAAACCATGGGTCGAAGCCCAAAATAAGTCATAAGCCATTATCATAAGCCGCAAACCGAATATAAGCTATAAGTCCACTATAAGCCAAAACTAAATCGCGCTCTCATGGCTCACATTAACGAGATCAATACCCTAAGCAAAATAAGCTCGAATGCAAAATAAAGCAGAGACCGAACAAGCCCTAATCCGACATAAGCAACAAACAAATAAGCCACAAACTAAATAGCCAAAACAAATCGGGTCGAGCTCTTTTCTTCGTTTTGGACCGAGACTAACACAAGCCCAAATCATATGGGTCGGTTGGGTCGAAACCAAACCGGAACAACCCAAAACCAAATAAGCTTTTCTAGCTTATTTTTAAACAATCTTTTTACAAATAAGCCCTAAATAAGCCCTTGACTCAAAATAAAATTACCACCACAACCAAAATATTTAAACTTTCGACCCTTGTCCCTTTTTCTTGAGTTCAACGCAAACAAACACCCTTTTTCTTACATTTTAGTTTTCAATTTTTGAATTTTTATGACGATCAACTTGTACAACTAGCATTAGGTTACCAATATGAACACAAAAGTACAACTAAAAAGAAGACAACCCAAATCGTTTTCTACAACCCGAGACTATCTAATATCAACCCACTATTGATTATTAACCCGTGTTCTTGCTAGACCTTGAAAAATGTTGTGTTTCTTGCCCTTGGTGTGCTCGTCCGAAACCCAAAAAGAAAGAGAGAAGAAATATTTTTTTTGTGTTTGATTTCAAAATGGATGCATGAATGATGGTTTGAGGTTGAGACAAAACTTAAATGTACCATGAAAAAACAACTAATCTAAAAAAAGCCTTTGTGTCTCCTCTGTTGTCCCTTAACCGGTTAGGAATCCAAGGTGCCCTAGGGTGTCTCGTTTTTGTGTCGGGTTCACTAAAAACTCAAATCTTGCTAACTTAAAATGTTACCCGGGGTTAATTAGTATTTTTATTGCATTTGAAAATATTTTTCCAATAATCTAAAGCATTTACACGACACCCCTTTTCTAATTTAAATCCTTCCAAAATTCATTTAAAAAGTTGTCGGTCGCGTCAGGACCAAAAACACGAATTTTTATTTAAACTTAACCGAAACCTTCCCATCATTTTTAAAAGTGTTCCAACTTTCAAAATATAACTAGACACTTTTGACTTGCTTAAAATTTTCACTTTAACGACCGTTACGATCTTCTACCGAATTTCACGAAAACACCTGTTCTTTGATAAATTTTAAATCACACACCAACGATTTACGTTCTAAACCAATGTTATTTAAAACACGAATTTATCTAACACATGAACCCATTAAATCACTTCCAATTTACTAAAACTCGTTCTCAACAAACTGTCGTGCCGGTACGCGATGCGTGACGATTTTCGCTAATTTACCCCTTTTTAGGCAAAGTTTCTAAGTATAAATTTCTTTCGAAAATTCGGCATGACCCGTACGTCTATATGACTTTTTCCAAGGTTGTAAACCTTAATCCCAAACACTTTTCACAAACCCAACATTTTTTGACAAAACACTATATCAATACCTTCCACACGTTTTATCCAACCGTAATAAAATACTCCATTTACATTCGACAAGTCCAACAAAATCCCCCTTAGTCCAAACCATATCCATTAGTCCATTTATAAGTCCACAAATTCATTTTTCTTGTTATTGGGCCTTATGGCCCATTATGGTCTTTAAGTAATTAGCCCGATAGCAAAACTTAGTCCATACCTCTTTACATAAGTCTAAAATATAATCCAAAACCCAATGGACCTTAAGCCCATTAAGCCGAATCCAATATAAGTCAAAATCACATACCCGTGGCTCATTAAGCCGAAACAATAAGCTATAAGCTCATAATACTTTATATTATATAAGCCGAAAACCAAATAAGCCATAAGCCTCTTTTTATAAGCCGAAAACCAAATAAGCTATAAGCTTCTAATATAAGCCAAACACCAAATAAGCTATAAGCTTCTAATACAAGCCGAAAACCAAATAAGCTATAAGCTTATAACATAAGTCGAAAACGAAATAAGCTATAAGCTTATAACATAAGTCGAAAACCAAATAAGCTATAAGCTTTATATTATGACCCGAAAACATAAGCTCAAAAATAAGCCAAAACCAATAACCAAATCCAACAACTAATCCAATATCCAAATCCAATAACCAAATCCAATAACCAAATCCAATATCCAAAACCAAGTCCAATAAGCAAACCAAGTGGGCCGAGCCCACCTTGGCGTCGAACCAAGAGGACCCTCATTGGGCCAAGCCCAAGCCGAAAACAAATAAACCCAAATAAGCTATAACCTAGCTTATTGAATAAGCAAAACTTCATAATAAGCCCTTTTTAAGCACTTTCATGAAATAAAAAATTACCATAACAACCATTTTATTCAAACTTAAAAATCCTTTCTTTTCTTTCTTTTTAAGCCGACGCACAAACACCCCCTTTATTCACATTTTTGTCTCCAAGATTCGATTTTTACGACGATCAACTTGTACAACTAGTGTTTTAACACCATAATATCCACAAAAGTACAACTTTTAACAAAGTTTAGAAAACTTACAAGTTTGGATGACCTTGGTTCGGTTTTGACGCGAAAGGAACGAATTCGTACACCTTTTATATAACCCGCGTCTACAATTTAACAACCAGAATTTAAGATCAATATTTAAACCGAGCTCTAAATTCTATTTCCAATTTTTATGGAGTTTATTATTTTTATTTTTAGCCGTTTTAACGAAAATCGTAGTTTTAGCTAGTTTCGAATCATGCCTTGAATATTTATCCATTTTAACGTTTGAGAAATCAATAATTCCATATTTTAGCATCGAGAGCTTATTTATTTTTTATTTTAATATCTTTCGACTTTTATCCGCGTTTGGCCAAAACCGCGTCAAAATAGTATTTTTATAATTTTTAATATTTCAATTAAGTGTTTTAAAACAAATATCATGGAATAAATGTTTTAGAAAAATAAAAATAAAAATATAAGTTATAAACATAACGTATAAACCAAACACCCCCTTATTATATTTTACCCCTACTAAATCCTAAACCAAACACACCCTTATATTTGTATTTCCTCCAACAAAACCAAAAACCAAACACCCCCTTTTTAAAATTTACTAGTCACTTTGACCCAATATATATAAAGGGTTGACCCCTTTTACAAAACACATAGAACTGATATTAAAAATTTCCATCTCTGCCTCTTCCTCCTCTACTGTTCGACGACCCCAACACCAAACCCCCATCATCATCACCAAAAATTCAATTAATCACTTCCATCCTACTCTAATGTCATTCCTACATAAAACCCCATCAATCTTTCCTATTAAAATTCATCATGCATCAAGTATTAAAAAGTTTACGATTTTATTAAACTTTTGATTATTGGGTTGTTAATCAAATTGGGTGCAATTAAAGTATCAAGGGTTTGATAATAAGTGTTTATTCAAGATTTGGAGCAACGAAAATCAAGATTTGGGTTCGGTTTTGGTCCTCTTTGTTCACGGCAGCAAGAACACAACCCAAGGGGTTGTTGTTTTGATTTTTCTTTCCATTCTATTGTGCTTGTAAGCCTCTTGCTCCATCTTTCTATTGATTTAATTTTTCTTTGAATGCATATGTTTGATTTCATCTTTTATAAGGATGCATGTTCTTGAGTTTGTTTAATTTCGGGTTTGATCATGAACACCATGTTTTGATATGTGAGATATGTTATTAGGATATGTTATGGCTTTACAAGTGAATAATTGGTGATTTGGATAAGTTTTGATGGGATTTCTAGGTAGTTTTAGGGACTGTTTTTAGACCAGTAGCAAAACGTAGATATTCTTAATAATTTTTGGCCTGGATCCTGTGAATAAATTATATGGTTTGAAAGATATAGTCTTAATCTTCATGTGGCAAATTAGGTGGGTTATCAACTCCTATGGATGAGGGAGTTATGACCGTTTTACGATTGCTAGTCAAATCTGGAACATTGTTTGTAAAACGAGTTAAACTCTAGATTAATACTTTAAAATTTAGGATAGGAAAGCTAATCTCAGTAGTATACATCTTAAACTAACTTCTCTAAGTGGATTCACTTTAATAGCTATTACGGTTTGGAAAATACGTCAAAATTAGTGTTTGGTAGGAAAATTTGGGACTGCTGCAGACCAGCAGTATAAATGGGTTAATTGCAGCAAACGTTTGGCCTAAGAAGGTTTGGATTATTTGATGAGATTGTAAAAATAATTTCAAAGTACATGTGTCGAGTTGGCTAGAGCCATATCTCCTCCGGATGAGTGAGATATGACCGATTTACGGAAACTAGTCAGTTCTAAACTACTGTTTGAAAATGGGATTTAGCTCCAGATATTTGCACTAAAGTGTTGGGTTTTTAAAACATGGTTAAACACTAGACATCATAAGATTTCATCTCTCTTTAGATTCAACTTGATTTCTATTATAGAATAGGATTTATGGCCAAAACCGTAAGCGTTAGAAATTCAGCGAACTTTCTGTTTTGAGTTATGATTAGTAAAAACTCATTTCCTGTGGATTGGTAAATGGTTTGATTAAAAGGCCTAATGTTATGGAAACTAGACTTAAGTATCTTTCCAGGGGTGAAAGCCCCATCCTTGTATCTTTTATAGGTTAAGAGATATGGTCTTGTAAAATTTGACTAAAAATTAGCAATACATAGTTTTTACGCCTTTTCTTGAGAAATAAAAGTGCGGCCACATAGTAATAAGATAAGAATCGCTAAGCGAGACTTAGTAGACACTTAATTTAGTATAAGTGCAGGTTGTTTACCAATTTGGGGATAAAAATACTTCGGTTAAGTTATAATGAAATGCTATGCATATCTCGTGATCATTCGATTTATTTTTACGTATCGATCTTCTTTATCATTCTAAGCCGTGTCACATCTTTTAGGTTGTGCTTAGACGCTTCTCGCTTGTCCGAAGATCCATATCACTTCTGGTCTTCATCACTCCTAAGGTGAGTTCATAGCCCCATCTTTTCTTCTTTAATGGTTTTCATAACTATTTTCGGGGTGAGAATACATGCTTGTTTTACTAAGCAAAATTATTGATTCTAATTTCATAAGCGTTACATGAATGTTTTTACTAAAGATTTTACTTGCTTTTCACATGATTTCTAATACATGTTTGATACATGGTTGTTTACCATTGAATTTATTAAAGCTTAAATTGCTTACTAAATGATTTGAGATCATTGTTTATCTATTTACAAAACCGTGAGTTTTGAACATATTACTTGTTTTAAATTGGACACAAGTGCTTGAAGGGTATACTTGACCCGTTATTGTGAATTATCGTAGGAGTACCTATTGCTAAAGACCCTAATATCGTGAACCGTTAACTACCTGTGATGGGTAGACGCTAGTGTAATAAATAGTACTATGGGGTGACTCCCCGTCCGGGGTTTGAATCCTTTTGGAACACCCACTTTCAACGGATATATTACTTAGAGAAGTATAGGTATATAGCAATAATACCTAATCTTTTGAGGCAAACTATATTTTTCTCGTCCAAGGGATCGGTTGTCACGAGCTCAATGCGATAATTCTGTTACTTGACACTGCATTCGTTGCATTGTCGTTGGTTGATCTTATACCTTGTGGTCCACTACTAAGCATACTTGATTTATTAAATTACTACTTGGATTTCGATAACAATTCTTCTAAATGTTGTAACGCTACTTTTCTTACTAGAATATTACTGGATTTATTTCAATATTGTTTTTACTTAAACCTATGAATTCACCAACATTATTGTTGATGTTTTTGCATGTATCTTCTCAGGTTATATCTTGTTAGCTGAGCTTTGGGAGCATTCGAGACGCGTGGATATCAACAAAACTCAAGGACTCAGTTTTCTTCACATTCGATAACTTTTAATTTCAAATATACAAAATGATTCACGTTTGAACTCTTGAAATCTTGTTAAATTATAAATTATTGGGACCTGATTTTACTCTGAAATTTTTATCTATTGCTGTGTATTACGAAGTAGCACCCCATTTGGTATTCCGCTGCGTTGTAAGTGATTTTTGGGGGTGTTACACTGGGGTTTACTTGAGTTGAAAAGGAAGTGAGTGTTCTTGTAAGTTTGTTTTTAGTGAATAAGAATCACATATGAGTTCTTGAGTGTATTTGGTTAAAGGATATATGTGAGCGAGTGTGTTTTCCCTTCCCATTAAATTCGTGCTCATCCGAACATAAAGTTTGAAAAAAAATAAGTGAATACAAATGAAGACGGAAGCGATGAGCTTGACAATGTCAAGACGGATGACGACTAGCATACGACAAACTTCATCTACGAAGTTATGTAGCTCTTTTCGAGTATTGCAAATGTTTATAAAACAATCACACGACGAGGCACGAGGTTGTCTCAAAGGTGGTAGCGAAAAAGGTGGACGAAAGGTATTAACCATCTATATAATAATGGCGTGATTAAGGTTTTAGTGAAACAAATTAGATATGAACAATGAGTGACATTTTAATTTTCATTTCGCGAATTAAAAATTACTTAAGCATTTCGGATGAAATAATTAAGTTGTCGAGATTTATAAAGATAAATTTAATAGTAACAAGACTATTAAAAGGAGAATAACACGTTTACGAGATTGGTTTCATCATTCCTAGACCTAGACGTAAATAATTAAACGGTTCACGTTTGAGTGGTGTGGTGAGGATGCCAGTGATGTTGTCTTTAGACGAAACTTTTTCGATGAAAATATTTCCTTATGGACATTGCCGCGAAGAAAATGATGACGGATTTCGATGAGTTTTCTATCCTAAGATCGATGGATAAAGTTCAATCCTTATTATGTATGAGGTGAGCATGGCGATAAAACATCATGACATTCCTATGGGGATAGAAAGGACTAACGGAAGTGAATGTGATTAGTCTCAAGGTGTGTATATCAAAGAATCTACGAATCACTTATGTAGAAATTCGTAAGACCTTTGTCACTCGAAGGTTGATGTTAGCTTTTAGCTTTTGGAAGAGCGTTTTAACATATGTTGTTAAAAGGCCTGAATATGAATTTTTGGAAATGACTTTTAACGTTTTCAATCGCAAGTTAAAATTACTTGAATATTTCGAATGAAATATTTAAGTTGTCAAACCTACTTAGAGGTGTATTGGATTTGTATCTAACTATCCCTTGACAAAAAATGATGAATAAGGAAGTGTGTGCATGGAGACTCTAGGAGATTTAAGACCTTTTACGACTATTATAACTTTTTGGATTGTGATACTAAAGGCCGCATGTTATAAGGGTATAAATTCTAGTGTCAGGAAATATATACCTAGGTGCATAAGACACATAGATTTAAACATGTAAGACTATTTAAGCATGTGTCAACACAATAATCAAAGTAATTAATGTGTAAGACTATATGGCGTCTAAAATTTTATCATGATAGGCATATCTAATCCGTTATGCATCAAATCAATATAGTGTAAGTGCACAATTAACACGTAAGTCATGTAAAACGGCACGTAAGAAACATGATTATTTTAAACGCAAACATCATATAAAACATATTAACATTTAGCATTTAAGAGCATGTATTATTTAGGTAAACTAATAAATATAATATCGGAATTATTTGACAAAGACAAAAACCTTTATAATAAACATGCATTCAATAACCAAGCAAATAGTCATTGATCATCAAGATAATCACGAAGGCATATAATCGTATCACATAGGAACAAGTTATCATCTTGAAACTACAAAACACATATGTGAGATGTCATGATTCAAGGAACGTTCAATAAAATTCTAGTTACTATTCATTTAGTGATTTACATTTACCTATCAAAGTGTAGCAAAGATGAAATATGGTTGGTTTTCTAATACTTCACCTAATATGACTCAAACAACTATGTTTTTATGATGGTAGATCTAGATGATATATTTTACATATAATCCTAATAAAGATGTGTTGAATGCTTAGAAATCGTAAGCAAGATATTTTAATCTTTCGTTCAAGGAAGTAAGGGATATGTTTGGTTTGATGACATATTTGTTGAATTTAATAGATGTGCTTGATTTAAGAATGCTCCTTAGCATATCTTGTGAAATAAATCTCATTAAGATTATTTATCTTAATTGAGTTTGTGATTCTTAAATGATATATGATTAAAACGAAACATATTTTATTCTCAAACAAATATGCTTTCTTAACTTATTATTCTTATCAATGCTTTATACCTTAATTAAACAAGTATTCAAATAAATGAATTTTACTTGTTTATGCATTGTGATAGATTATTTTTCAGTTCTAATAACTTGTATTTTTTAAAATATATGTAGTGTATTTTCTTATAACATAACCATTTATGCTACGAAGAAAATAAAATGCATATGATATATATTATCCTTTATCAATCGTTTAATACGATAAGTCCATGAATTCTTTAAACATAATGTTTCTAAAACATCATGTTATCCTAGGTGAATGAACAAGAGTATTATTCTTATTTGAGAATTTAGTTAAAAGTGAATTTTAGCTTTGAGTTGTGATTTTATGTTGTATGAGCAAAGTTTACATATGTTGTTAGTTTGCTCATGTTTAGTTTTTCAAAAATGACACATTTACCAATTGCATTGCAATGTAAATTGCTTGAATATTTTGGACGAAACATCCAAGTCGTCAATCCTACTTCATTGTGTATTTTATGCATGTATTAAACATATTAGTCAAATATTTGAAACACAACCATTCGATAAGTAGACTCAATATGGCACCATCAACACAAGTATGAGTTATGATCCGATGCATATTCTTTTCATCTAAAAAAGGTGGTAATTATTTTTATATCAATCTAGTGTGATTGAGTATGTAGATTCAAGATAATATCTTTTGTTATATATTGATAGTCTTAAAACTAAACAAATAAGAATCTAATCTCATGTCCATACTCAAAAACTTTTCAATTAGATTCGATAAATATATCAATCATAATTTGAATAATAAATCGATATATACTCGAAATCTCTCTTGACCCTCACGAACACTCATTTAAAAGGAAAATAAATAAATATTTTAATAGTGTGTTTCATTAATCCTAAGATTAGTATTAAGTGTGAGGACATTAAAATGATGACCTAACATGTTTCTTAGAGATAATCATCAATTTTATATGTGAGAAAAATCATTGTGTATCATGCATAATATGGATAGTTTTGACATTTAAGGTGTATAGAACTTACCTAGCCACTTTTAAGCATTATAAACAATCTATAGAAAACAATTACATGTTCATGTAGCATTTTTAATTATTTGACTAGAGTAAATATTTTCACTTCCGGTGAATGTTAATATGAAGTTTTATACCAAAATGTCATTACAAAAGAAAGAACTTTTCTTGCCGAGAAAGTTAAGCTTTCAATTTTATGATTTTCAATAAATCCTAGGTTTAAATCAATGTAAGCACGTGCTAAGATCAAAAATACATTTTTTTTACTTAAATACTAATGTATTAAAATGATCTTTTATCTTGTTTAACCCATGTTAAAGCAAGATTGTATTATGGCATGATTTTGAGATACTATTTAAATCTTTGATTAAATGAAAGTGTTTAATATCTTATGATGACACATTTTACCACTAGAACTAGTAACATAATAATCATGCAAGACGATCTTTTTCAATAAATTTGAAAAGCTTACGTAGCTCTCAATCCTAAGTGAGTTATTATGTTTAATAAGGTTTACAAGATGTTGATGAAACATTTGCAAACAAAGTGATATTTTCCTATATGCAATGAAAGAACAATTTCGTAATCTTAATGCAAGAAATCTAGCATAAGTTCTAGTTAGGCATAATCCGAAAAACTAGTTACAAACAAATAGTGTACATGGCACATGTGTTTAGATATATAATTAGCTCAATTACAAATAGCAACGATCACTTAATAATATCTATTAACAAAATTAAGACACAAGGAAGTGCACATAATCATATAGCATGACACATAAAAGTACTTGTCGTCGTTTTGTGTATTAGATACAACAATGTATACTTAGCTCGGTTTTGTTTGAAAACGAATTAGTTTCCTCCCCATTTCAAAAATTAACCAATTTTAATATTTTTGAAAAGTTAATTACATCATTTTTCAAAGATATACCGACTAGAAATGTCCGACTCGAAAAGAAAAGATAAGATACAAGTTTTATGTTAAAACGAAACTGAACATTTTGGACAATAAGTGGTATTTTGTATTTCTGACCAACTTAGGTTTATTTTCAATACTTGAAAGTGTTCTTATATGAAAGTAGACTCATTTATCTTTAAAATGGCGGGTGACACGACTTCTACAGACTTACGGTTGATTTTATATGAATTTTCAAAGTTTTTAAAAATCTGCCGAATCAGACAAGTAGCCCCCTGATTGATAAGTGGGCCGGCCAGGAGCTAAGGGGGCCGCCCATCTGACACTCAGATTTGCCAATTATTGTACAAAATTATTTGGTGACTTTGCGGAAAGGTGTACAACTTACTAAACTTGATACCGAACATATAACACTAATTTTAAGCATCATTTTTACCTAAAGCTGGTATACTAAGTGTATTTAACAATAAAACTAATACAAGTTAAGCAACAAAACACTTTTCATATTTAACCCCCCTTCATGGGTAATTTGATACAAAGATCGTGCTCTATTTTTAAAACTATTTGTTTTGAAAATTAGAGCGACGTGGCTCCTGATACCAATTGTGGAAATCATAGAGGGGGTTGAATACGTTTTCCTTTTAAAAAGTTAAATTGTTTCGTATCAAATTACCGATCAAGCATGATATAATATAAAGAGTGCTCATAATAGTTGTATACCAACTATACATATTTTATCAAATCATATCACAACAATACAAATCAAAACACAATGTTCATATCAGTATCATCCATTCATATATAACACAATCATTATATTAACTTCTATCCATGACACAATTATCATCCAAACAATATAAGCAACAATTCACACACATATACATATAATGCAAATATAAATGTAAAGCAATAAAGTAAATAAAAATGTAAAGAGATAAGTAAAAAGAAATGCAAATCGGACACGATAATTTGTAGTGGTTCAGTCACGAAGCTTCTCTTCGCCCTACTCCACTCCCCGAGTATCCAATTCGAGAGTTACTTCACTAATCAACAAGGTCCCTATAGGCAGAGAAAACCATACACAAGTAGCTTACACCAATTTCCGACACTAAGCCAAATGTCAAGTTCTAATCTTAGCTAGAACCAATCTACCACACACTTGTATTTTGAGGCCTAAAATACTAACCACCCTTACAAGAATTCACTTCACCTAAACACTAATACGATCCACCCGATCTAACTATTACACAAATCACAAGAGATATGAATGAATTACAACATACAACACAATCTACCATTTTACATACAACTGATCAAATATAATCACTTCTATGTGACCCGTTCTACTACATGATAAGTGAGTAAACAAAGGTGATCACTTTCATGTAGAGACATCCTATACATCACTACATACCCCTTGGTACTAGTAGAACTAACATAGAGCGTAACCATGATCCATGCCTTATGCTAGAACCATGATTAAAGATGAAGAAAGAAACTCTATGTATATATGTGTAAAATTTCGTGGCTTTCTCTCTAGGAGGAGGGGAGGAGAAGCCTTTGGCTTTTATAGGGAAGTATTGACTTGGAAAGGTCTCTTTTGTCCAATGGATAAAAGGGTGTTTGGATAAAAGAGTGTTTGGATAAAAGGGGGTTTGGACAAACGCATGCATCACTAGTTTTCCTTTAATCTTCTAGAAGCAAATTCAAATTTGAATTCACTAGTTTCCCTTCATCTTCTAGAAGCTTTGATTGGGCCTTAATAGGCCGAACTCTATTGGGCCTTAATGGGCTAGCCCGTTTGCTTGGCCCGATCCAATTAGCGAAGTCCATATTTGTAGGAGTATCGGGACGTCGAGAAGAGTTGATGAATGTTTGTGTTGATGATTTATGTATACGAGTAACTTGCGTATTTTACGTAATGTTTTACAAGTTACATGTTTGTCATTACCAAAACATAAAGAGAATGTATAGATTAAATATCGCAACAGATATGTTGGAACCGATTGGATAAACACTATGGGACCCGACGAATTCAAACAATTTGATATTTTGGTTTGGTGGAAAGGAAGGGAATCTCAATTTCCCGTTCTATCCGCCATGGCTCGAGATTTACTAAGTGTACAAGCTTCTACTGTTGCTTCGGAATTAGCTTTTTCTACTAGTGGAAGGGTAATATCGATACGAAGACCAACACTCACACCGACATCTTTGGAGATGTGTACTTGCTTGAAAGATCACTTAGACGCGGCCGAACGTATACAACACATTTCAAGTCTTAAAGACGGACTAGAGTACGAAGAAAAATTACACGATGTCGAGGTGGAAGCGGGTAATGCATTCTTACTTTCCAATGAAGAAATCGCTCTAGATGAAGCTACTAGCGAGGCTAGGTCCTCCGAAGCCGAAGAAGAAGATATCAATCTCGAACAAGCTCTTAATTAAAATATCACTTTCCGATGAACAAATCGCTCAATGTATTAGCTTTGTGTTTCAAGTACTTTATGTTTGATGTATTATGAGTATGATATAAAAGTTGAAGTTTAGTGAGTTTATTATGTAGGAAACGCGAAATTCCGGAAACCCAAAACTGAAGCTGGTGTGCCGCCTTTACAGATTTTTAAAAAAAAAGAAAAAAACTGGTTTGAAACCGGTTTTTCCAAACCAAACTGGTTCCAACCAGACTCCAACCGGTCCAGGTTTCCCCCCTCTAAAAGCAAACCGAACCGATTTTTGGTCAAAACCGGTTCTTGATCGTTGACCAAAAACCGATTCGGTTTTCAAACCCGATCGGTTTTTGGTCAAAACTGGTCAATGTACACCTCTACTCTTAAGGCAATAAGTGTTGATCTTCACCTATTTTGTGTAGATAATTGTGCTTTATTGTATTTATTTGTTCAAAATATATCGTTATCATTTTAAAATTGATTTCGGCCTCCTTTAACTTCAAATCGTGGCCCCACCCTTGTATATACAAAGATACATACATCAGACAAAGCCACACACACAAACATCATACACTTTTTATCTACATATAGTAGACACTCTATAAATTAATATTCACGCGACCACTTAAATGCATTATCAAGTTTTTATTATATACGTATACGCACATATATTAAAAGTGGAGAAAATTACCAAAATGAACACTTTATGATGTTAGATTACAAGAATGGGCAGCGCATTTAGTATTTACCAAAGTGAACAAAATTATGCGCCTCATTGGATGACTTGGAAATTCTCAATCAACGGTTGTAAGTTAAGGCACATTTTACCACTAAAAAACAAATGAAAGCGCATTGTTGGCGCATTAAAAAAAACAAATCTAAGAGCATTTGTATAGCGCATTTGGGTCATTCAAGCATGTTCACAAAAAAAAAACAAATGTAGGAGCATTTTTAATGGCGTATTTATGGAGCATTTTAGTCATTAACGTAACATTTTCAAAAAAAAAACAAATCTAAGAGCATTCTAGTGGTAGTGACGCATTTGGGGAGCATTTTGGGCATTGGTATTTGTTAACGTATATAAGAAATTTGAGTCGCATTCACTCAAAAATGGGCGCATATTATGAGTAGACTTTAATGTCATTTACAAAACTTTACATATTAACATTTAAAGATTGAAAAAGAAAAAGAACAAAAAGATTGAAAAAGAAAAATAACTCGTTTCTTGTAAAAAGTAAAGAGAATATATTTATGATTCATTGTTGGAAGCATAAATTCATGAATCATAAATTCATTCACTATTGGAAGGAAATTCATGGAAGCATAAATAATCACAACTATATGGAAGCAGACGCATTTGTGAAAAAACAAAAACAAACAAAGCTTGGCGCATTTATTTTTTGGAGGCGCATACATGGAGCATTTTTGTGTATTTGTGATTCATGTAAGCCAAAACTATGACGCATATCTTAGGCGCATAACATGTGTTATGCGTCATGTGAGGTTCAATTTGGTTAAATGATAATTTTTCGTATTGATCGGTAAAGTGGGTGTTTAAAGTGTTCAGTTTTGTAATTTTTTTTAAAAATGTTATTTAATATATAATATATGTTGTGTTTCTAAAACAATAATGTAAAAGCACACACATAATTATAATTTTCTAAAAAGAAAAATGAAAACCCCTTGCAGTCGTTATATCTACGAATAGAATAGAAAAAAAATTGTAACAATCAATGCAATTTAATATCGTATTACTATTAAAATTTTTGAACACTCTTAAGTAACAATAATAACACCACCAAGAAGTAGTACAAAACTCTGAAATCTTCGATGAAACCTCAATGGTGCAACGGATTTGGACCCGTTGGGACAAGATGCATCTCGACCCCATATCGTGGATCAATCTCAGACACTGCCTTGGTTTTCTCGTAGTGGTGACGTCTAGAAATGTATCGTGTAAAGTTGAATTTCACTGGTGATGGTAATGTTTTCTTGATGCTTAAGTTACGACGAGCCAATGCATATGAAAGGTGTTGTTGTTGGATATGCTCTTTGCCCGTAGTTGATGATGGTTGATTAAATATAGTGATGATGGTTAAGCATAAGAGGAGGACGAGAGTAACTCGAAG
>BQNB010017991.1:0-48274 GCA_026074375.1 Tanacetum coccineum
CAACCCAAACGTTGTTTAAATGAATAACCAAACACAAGAATCAACCCCAAATATTTATGTCTTCATGTTTTCTTGATCAATCTTTAAAAAAATTTGTGTTTCTTATTTGTTTTGTGTTCGGCCGGATATACACACACACACACACAAGTGTATGTGTTTTTTTTAAATGAAAAATGATGAGGAAATCTTGCTAAAAAAGCCATGATGTTCCCTTCTCTTGCTATGACCGGTCAAGGGATCCTAAGGAGTCCCGGGCCTTTCTTTTCGTGTCGGGATCACTTAAATGTTAGTAAAACTCAACCGTAAAATTTACCTCAAAGTTAATTAGCATTTTTATTCACTTTAAAATACTATTCCATTAACCTAGAGTATTCACGTGACATATTTTCACTTTACACCCTTCAAAACTCAATTTGGACATTAACTGACGTGTCAGACTCGCTTTTCGTCATTTCTTAAAATTCACATGTCAAACCACCCGGAATACACATAACACAATAATACCTTCCAAAAGTGATTATTAATCACAATAAATCTCAAATCATCGCATATCGCATAAAAATCACCACCGTCAACACGGTATAAATCTGAATAAACTGACCAAAGTCAAATAGTCAAAGGACTATAAATGAAATATTCAGAACACAAAAAGGGAAAAGGTTAAATCTCGCATCATGACCAAGGCGATCGATCAGCAACTCTTTGAGAGAAGGTTGATGCAGAATTTGGAGAAGTTTGTTGGTGGGAGAGACTACGAGAATGACCTTAGGCTGCTTAAATGGACAATATGACTTTGTCATATCTTGTCCTACTCCATTTCAGGTCAATTTCTCGTAATTACAAATTTGTGAATATGTAATTAGGTAGTGTAGGACTTTAATTAGGCTTATATAGTGTTTGAGTGTGAATTTTCAAGAATTTCTTAGTAAATTCAAACAATTTTAAATTAACGCACTCAAATACCATATAATTCCCTCATAGTTTGAGGGGGAGCATTAAAATGTTCCTAATAAGGCTTGTTAATAATTAGAACATTTTTTCTCCGAAAGCATTAATATTTGAATCAATTAATATCCAAAATATCAAGAGATTTGATATTTTTGATAAGGGGAGAAAATGTAATTAAAATATAAGGCTAAAGATGTGAATTTAAGGACTCAAGTGCAAGCTTCACCCTTTATGTGCTAAACGTTTTTTAATATCGATGCACATGTTGAGGGGGAGCATTACAAATGGTTTCAAGGCTGTGAATGATACCAAAAGACCGACCATGTATTTAATTACTTGGAGTTATAAGTTGGTTAGGTATAGGTATTCGTTCCCATGATCCAGCCAGAATCGGAGGGATCTACCCAGAGACATTCCATTAGTTAGAATAGAATGTCCTTAGGTATAATAAAAAGGAGAAAAAGTGAGAAAAGAGAATAGTACCGACTGAGATGGGACAAATCCAACAAGATACTAGTCATGAAGTCTCGGTAAGCACTGAAGGGGTTAAAGAATAAAAAAGAAAAATTAAGATAAAGGTGAAAAGAAAGAAGCCCTCCTTACACTTAGGCAAAAATCAGGTCAATACATAAACTGTCAGAAACACTAAGCTATTGTCTGGTATTGAAGACAGTCGTCATGGATCCAGTGACGTAATGCACAACCCTCCCCAACCACTCAAGGTCTCTTAAAAGACTCTTGTTTCATTTCTTATGGAGATTACACGTATTTCTATCGACTTTATCACTCCGAGTTAGTTGGTATTGAAAAGGTGGCAGTCTGCTCCAGCCTCCGATTACTAAAACCAAATGTGCACTATTGAGTCTAGAGCCAAAAGAGATCATCCATAAATCTCATTAGGACACTTATCCAAAATATGCTTGCTAATTCACATAATGTGAAAACAAGAAATATATCAAGAGTCCTACGCATCATCCTTGTGATTTTACCAGAACATCAGAGTGATACCTAAAAGTACTCGCAATGACGATGGAAATCCTTCCAGAGCCAACATCAAACAAGCTCTGCGATAGGTGACTTGTGAGATCCTATATGGATCAAACTTGTGATACTGGATATTGATTCGGTCCAGCTTATGAATTGACGGATGAATTTTGAAAAAGATAAAACTGTTGGTGTGTCATAAAAACCGTTTGCATCTTGACACACCGACTGATTTTCCTAAATCAATTTTCAATCTTATGTCCATGGGAAGCCTCACAAGGGTATCTGGACATAGGAAAGCTGAACACGAATTGACGACTTAATCGGGAAGATAGTAACTTACCGGTTCACTCTTACCGTGTTGTCTGCTTTGAGACGCTCCGGTAATAAGAACGGCTAGTACAGCTGCGAAACCCTGTCAAGGAGATTCTTTGGAATTCTACCTGATCACAGGCAGTATTTATACTGATCAACAGGGAACCATGGTTATTGCAACCGTATTTGACGAAGTGACAAAGCCACTTTCGTCCATACATGTTGATTATCACTAACCCTTTCATGCAGGTAAACCCGATGGTCGCAGCTATTAGATCAATACAAGTCATGATTCATAGCCACATGCTCATACTCGACCAACATACATAAAGACATCATGAAAGCTCATGTACATGTTTCAAGACTTTCGCTACTCTGATACCACACGTCCTTCTTGGAGCGACGAAGTGTTAAAGTTAAAGAACTTCAAGAAAGATTTTTTATTCAAGCTTTCAATCTCAAGAAAAGTATGAGCATGTTGGTCCGAAAGTCACAAGTACACAAGACGGTGATAATATCTCAAGATGATGATAAGAGATTATGCTTGGTTGATGATCTCAAAGAAGTTCAAGTTCACATACAAGTCAAGCTATATGGAATAAGCTCAAGCCTAAAGTCAATGATCACTACAACATATCATAAGTTAATGATTGAAGTTTAAAGACTACAAGCTCAAGATTAAAGACAAGCATAGTATGCTAGGTTTAACAGTTTTGTAAAATGGAGTGACCTCCCTTAGGGGGAGATTGTTAGGAATACGAAAAGTATCGATCACTTCCATAATATCGTAAGATGGGCTCGTAGTATAGTTTTTGGAACCTAGAAAAGGTAGTAAGGCCCAAGGCCCATGGTTAGCCCATTAAGGGTCCATGGCCGGCCTCTTGTACACGTTTAAATACCCCTCTCCACACCTTGGAGAGGGTTGGTTGTTCACTTGTTCATTTTCTAATCTAATATTGTTTTCTTTCCTTTCTCTCTCTAAAGTGTTCAATCCTTCCACTCTCTCTCTAGATTTCTTGTCATTTAATTATGAGATAAGATACATCATATATTCTACAATGTGCTTAGTGCAACCACTATCCATAATCCAATCGTCTGGTAGTAGATCGAATTTAAAACATACCTACAAGCAAATATGAATTCAAGGTCTCGGTACCCATTGTTTCTTGGGTCCGTTATGGTTAGAAAATATGGTGCCCAAGTTAACCATTCTTGGGTCTTGAAGTAATGCACATAGTTTATGTAGGCCGTACCACGAGAACGAGAACGCGGACCAAGGATTGTATTGAAAGTCATGTCAGTTTAGAAAGTTTGGTCTAACGCTCCGAGATTTTTTAAGCCTTTGATTTGGGTAGGAGTTTTCTCTCATTTGGAAGGTGCTATGTTGATGATACGAAGACCTTTGGTTGTTATAAAAATTTCTTCTTTCTGAAGAGTGGTTATTTTGAAAAGAAGGCCTTCGGTTATATGAGTTTGAAGGTCTCATATTTTATGTGGGTAAAAGAGGTTTATGGTTAACTCGAGGTTGAGTGTATCCAAGTTCATTATGTGAGCACAAGTGATATCCTTGCTATCTTGTTTCCACTCTTGTAATGGGTGCTTGAAAACCTCGAGTGTTTGTAAAATGAGTTTGAGGTACTATGGGTTTAACAAAGCAATTTGAGGAATTTCCATTTTGACTTTCTTTTACAAACACTGTTGGTTTGTTTAGACTTGAGAAAGTGGTTTTCTTATTTTTAGAAAATCCAAGACCTTCATTATCTTGGGATAAGTTTTGACGACTTAACCTATCGTCCAAAACGATGATACTCTTTTTGAATTTTAAGAAATTCAATGCTTCGTCTTGAAGCTTGGAAACATTGCTCTTTAAAGAGTCAACCTTTTGTGTGAGTTCAACACACTTTTGACAAGGTTCAATCACCTCTTTAGCTTTAGCAAAATTCTTTACTTCAAGCTCTAGTTCATTGATTCTACTTAAAAGTTTTTATTTCTCACTTTCAAGAAGCTTTTTAAATGTTTTAGTAAAATCCTTGTTAAATCTTAGGAGTTTCTCATTCTCCTTTTGCAAATCAACAATATCTAAATCATTATTAGGACTAGATGGTTTAGATAATACCTCTTGAGAGTCGATTGCCATAAGACATCTTGAGAATCGATTGCCATGAGACATGTTGCATCGTTTTGAGGTTCATCACCATCTTCACTATCACTCTCAGCTTTTCTGACAAAAGCCTTGTTCTCTTTGGGCTTTGTACATTCACTAGCAAAGTGGGACCTTCTTCCCCGCAATTGTAATAACCTCGCTTTTGTCTCGAGCTTTCACCTCCTTTGTTCCCGAAACCATTACCACGGCCTCTTCCAAATCTATTAGCCTATTGTCGAATCGATTGCCACGCCCGAATCTATTATTCTTGCGAAATAACTTACAGAAGTTCTTTGCTATCAAATTAAATGCTTCGGCTTCTTCTTCATCTACGTCTTCATCACTTTCTCCTTAACTATCACTATCGTCACTAGTTTGTTCCCTAGTGACTTTAGTTTTAAGACTTAGAGACTTGACCTTTTCTTTTATAGTGGTCTTGGAATCTACGCCATCATTTTCCAAGATCATCTCGTAGACCTTTAGGTTGCCGATTAGCTTGTTAAGAGGAAGTGTGGCCAAATCTTTGGCTTCTTTAATGGCCGTCACCTTGGCTCTCTATTTTAGTGGAAGAGCACGAAGAAACTTCCTTACATGATTCTTGCTAGAGTAGTCTTGATCTAGAGATTTGAGACTTGTAACAATAGCATTGAATCTTGTGAAGCCGATATCGATAGTTCCTTCACTCGAGATTAAAAACTTTTCATATCGGTGAATGAGAAGATCAATCTTGCAATCCTTGACTTGTGAATTTCTTTGGTGAGTGATGATGAGTGTATGCCAAACCTCCTTGGCAGATTTACACATGAATACTTGTTCGTACTCTTTACGAGGTAGGGCATTGTAAAGAGTTAGATTGGTTTCGTTGTTCTTGACGATTTTCTTCTTTTGATCATCCTTTAGAAGTTTATACGGCGTCTCCTTCATCATCTTTGTTTTCGAGTCTCCTATTTCAAAGTAGAAATCACCGTTTTGAATAACTTGCCATAAGTCAATATCTTTGGACTTAATGTAAGTCTTAAAGTGGGTTTTCTAAAAGTAAAACATGTTGGTTTCTAGCAAAGGTGGTCTTTGCATAGAGCACCCCTCAACATATTTCTCTTGAGCCATGAATCTTTACTCAACTTTTTCAAAAATCAGAGTTAGGATTTCAAATTTTTTGAAAAAGAAGTTTTTAACTTAAAATGACTTCTCGGGAAGGCTTTAACGCTTGAAAACTTGAGTAAAACGTTCTGATGCCAATTGTAGAACTGTAGAGGGGGTGAATACGGTTTTCTTAAATTCTTTGAAGTTTACAAAACTTTAGGTCTCGAAGGAACCGAGTGGTGTACTAATCTACTTTGCAATAAGAACAATAAGTAGATAGATAGAGAGAGAGAGAGACCATGATATATACTAGTTTGGGAAGGGGGTTCAATCCGTTCGTACGTCTAGTTATGAATCCACGACGGCTATATTATTCCTAGTATAATCCTTATAGTAGACTATAAACCGTATTACAATTTAACTCCATCGATATGCACAAATATCGGCGCTCACAAAGAAGAGTTACTACCTACGATATTCCGCCCTCAATATCCACCCTAAAGAAGAGTTACTACCTACGATAATCCGCCCTCAATATCCACCCTAAGAACCCGTGATTCGACTTAACCTATAATCTCTAAAAACTTCCTCTTGGAAGTATAACTAAAACCCCAACTAGATCCCTAATGATCTAGGCTTGATCTTTCGGATACAAGACTTCCCTTACAACCAAATTAAAGATAGTTTGATTTAAGAATCAATCTTTAACCTAGCCTAGTGATGTGTTTCAAAAGCTTTAAATTTATAAGGACTGAAAATACCAATTTTATTATAGGGAAACACACGGGTAAAAGTTAACCACGTATTTAGGTATATTCTTTTTTGGGGAAGACCTAGGTCGTTCCACAAGGGATTTAGATAGTGTTTATATAATCGGAAGACAAAATAAACTCTTTAACAATTTTGAAAATTACTTTTGTTTTACCAGTGATAATAAAGATGACTACTTAGATAGTTGAGAATAATTTATAAGTAGTGGTTAATTATTTAAGTACTACAAAGATGGAACTTTTTACTTTAAAAAAGGTATTTACTCGTCAGATAGATGTTTCAACAATATAACTTAATTAACTTAAGACTTATATTTAGTTAGCTAGACCAGATGTGTCACTCAAATGATTCAGTTAACTTATTATATTAAAGATTATTTTGTTTATCAATTTATGAAAGTGGATTTCTCAACACGGACGATAAAGACCATAGACAAAATCTTTATATCCATTTTTATAGATCCATAACGGGGCTTTCGACCTATTTAGCCGTATGATTTATATAATCATGTTGATAAGCAAAAACCGACCAAGATTATGACTTTAATTGGGTGTGAACATAAGCTTGAGATTTATGAAATCATAATATACCAAAACTTATTCATTATCATAACTCACCGAATAGCATGATAGAGAATTAGCCTCTCAGGGGTATGTAGTTCATAATCATAAATTGATTCAAAAGAAACTTATTATTTCAATAAACTAAGATGGACGTTCTTCTGCGTTTGGTTGTCTTGATCTTGAATCTTCAAACGGTATATGAATTTTGTTGTTTATGGTTGGGGAAGGATTTAAAGTTATCATAAGGGTGAGAGAGTTGTGTGTGTGATATAAGGAAAATGTGTTTGAAGAGGATGATTTGTGGTGAAAATTTTGTCTCCTATTTATAGTTGATTTTCGGGGTGTGAAAGTGCGCCGGCGCATAAGTTTATAAGTGCGGCAGCAACTTGAGGTGTTAATGCGCCGCATATTTATTAACTTATTTATTTTTAATAGGCCAGATAGGAAGTGCTGGCGCACAAAGTAATTTGTGCTGGTGTCTATCGGGTGTAAATGCATTATTTGAACGTCTTTAATTATTTGCTTTTAGGGCTGAGGAAAAATAGAAGTGCGGCGGCACATTGGGTATTAAGGGCGGTGCAGATTGCACTTTCCAGCTTGAGTTTATATATTTTTCTTTGGTATCTTGATTTTCGACGTGTATAAGTACTTGATCCTTTGTTTGTATTGAGCTCGGAATTTCTTCAAGGAACTTGGAAGTTTTTCATTGCTATTAAGTATCGAAAGTTTCACGAGAATGAAAATATATGTATTAATAATGCCACGAAACATGGTATAAATTTGGGCATTATCAAATCCCTCCACACTTAGCTATTGCTTGCCCTCAAGCAATCAAAGCGAGAAAATAAGATCATTTATCGTGACGTGGAGAAAATTTGGATTTTATGCAAAAGTTTGCATATTGATTAACTTTTCAGGCATAGACATGTAACATAGGACCTCACAGGGGAATGTGTTTGATTTTTATTTCACTCGAGCCACTCAGATATGGTTTATATATTTTGTGAAGTCACTCAATTTGCACAGGCATAATCTAGACATCTACCATATGCTTGTACTTGACACATTAACATGACCGAAGGTCGAAACTTGATACTGATGAGGGATAATAGCTATACAAATCTTCATGTGCCAGAACTTAAGCCTTTATTTCTTTGAACTAATATATATATATTTTTTCTATTTTTTTAGATCACAATGATAACTAAGGCTTGGCATAGAACTTCTTCTTTCGACTTTGACTTTTTTACTTAGGTATTTCAGTAACTTGCAAGAATAGGAACTTGCGGAATTAATAACATATGATTAATCAGGCTTCGGTCTAGTAAATGATGATCAAGCACAAGTTCTAGAGCTTCTAAATTACCGGCTCACTCAAAAATAATAATCAACCAATTCCATTAGTTCAAGAAATGGCAAAAAATTTAACAATACACATGACACTTGCAATTGCATTCAAACCTTAACTCTAACAGGCTAAAGGCATCAATTATCTTAGGTACCAAAAGTAGGTACCTGAATATATTCTAAGGCTTATAATTCTCACAATTTAGTGGACTAGGTTGTGCTAGTTATAATGTCAATTCGGGTGGATTTGCCTTACTAAGAGCATTTTTTATATTGAAAGCATATACTAATTAAGATTTTCGTAAAATATCAATTAGTAAATTTTGGCAGGGCAAACATGGAGACATGGAGGGATATGATTATTTTTTCCTATTTGGCTCTCCTCCACACTTAAGTTGAACATTTCCCTCAATGTGATAACTGATAAACTAGAGAATATGGTCAATTAAAGGAAAACGGTACTTCCTGAGGCACAGAGATATATAGCTGCGAGAGAGCTATCCTTAAGCATACTTCATAATTTTCCAATCTTTAAGTTATATTACCTGCATAAAAGTAAACACACAAAAACATACAAAGAGAAAATATTTTTGGGTTGTTTTTTTTAGAAAAAATAAATAAAGGATACGCATAGAGTTGTATGAGGGGAGGGAATCCTCCACACTTAAGTAGAGCACGGGTTGCCTCCCGAGAAGCGCTTAATTTTTAAGAGAGTCGTTAGCTAGACTCCTGCTTCTGGAGTTCATTCTTTGGGAAAGAAGGGAGTGACTGTTTCCCTTTGGTCATTATAATCTTCTTCTTCATGGTATAGTTTGAGTCGTTGGCCATTAATAATAAATTTCTTTCCATATTTTCCATATAATTCAACATATTCTGATGGATATTGATGTTTCACTACGTATGGTCCTAGCCAGCGAGATTAGAGTTTCGGTTGTTTGAATTTATACTTTTAGTGAAAAAATAGAACCTTGTTTCCGTGTTTGAATTCTTTTCTTATTCTTAGTTTTCTATCGTGTCGGACTTTGGTTCTTGCCATGTATAGACGAGAGTTTCATAGGCTTGGTGTCTAAGTTCGTCTAATTTGTGTAATTGAAACATTCATTTTTCTCTAGCAGCGATGAGGTCAGGGTTGCAATTCTTAAGTGCCCAGTATGCACGGTGTTTAATTTTAAATTGTAGGTGACAGTTCTTTCCATATATTAGTTTGTACGGTGTTGTTCCGGTTGGTGTCTTGTAAGCAGTGCGAAAAGCTCACAGAACATCATCAAGTTTTCTTGACCAAATAGCCGGATTGTCTTTAATAGTCTTTTCAAGAATTCATTTGAGGGTTGTGTTTGTGTTTTCAACTTGACCACTTGTTTGAGGGTGGTATGATGTAGAGAAACAGTGACTAAACTCCTTATCTTTTTTACTCGTTTTATATATCTTGTTTAACAGACAGTGAGTACCTCGGTCGCATATTAGCAGCTTGGGCCATTCTGAATCGGCAGTAAATTGACCCCTCACACAGAAAGAGGAATAATTTCTTTTAGAAAAGTAACAATCTAATCGGAGCATCAATTGGTGGTAAAGAATTGAGCTTCGGCCCATTTAGATATGTAATCGACAGCGACTAGAATGTATTCAAACTTATGTGATTTTGGGAACGGTCCCATAAAGTCGATACCCCATACATCAAAAATTTCACATACTTGTATGTTGGTTACGAGCATCTCATCACGTTTTGATATATTTCTCGTCTTTTGGCATGCTTCGCAAAGGCAAACTAGAGTGTGAGCTTCTTTTATGATTATTGGCCAGTAAAAACCTGAATCTAGGACCTTTTTAGCGGTTATGTTTGGTCTATAATGTCCACCGGTTGGTCCATGGTGACATTGATCTAAAATGGTTTGGATTTCTGGTCCAGATATACAGCGTCTAATCATACCATCATAACATACTTTGAAAAGATAGGGTTCTTCCCAAAAGTAATGTTTGAGGTCAGAGAAGAATTTGTTCTTTTTTTGGTACGTCATCCCTTTTGGTATAATATCACCCAGCAAATAGTTTGCAAAGTCTACGAACCATTGTTTATTTCTGGTGTTAATTTCCATAAGGGTTTCTCTAGGAAGTTGTTGTCAACATCACTGTCATTACTTGTCTCGTTATTGTCAATCCGAGATAAGTGATCGGCAGCAATATTTTTTGTACCTTTTTTATCTTGGATTTGTATATTGAATTCTTGTAGGAGTAGAATCCATCGAATAAGACGGAGTTTTGCTTCTTGTTTCTTAAACAGATGTTTAAGAGTTGAGTGGTTAGTGTGAACAATAGGTTTTGATAGTATAAGATAGGATCTAAATTTTTCGAATGCAAAAACTACAACCATAAGTTCTTTCTCGGTTATGGTGTACTTTTGTTGAGTTTGCTTAAGAGTTTTGCTTGCGAAGTAGATTGGATGAAAGTTTTTACCATCTTTCTGACCTAAGACAGATCCGACTGCGTAATCACTTGCATCACACATAAGTTCAAACGGAAGATTCCAGTTTGGGCTTATGATCACAGGAGCACATGTGAGTTTCTCTTTTAATAATTTGAATGCTTTTTGACATTCATCATTGAATTCGAACGGAGTATCTTTTTCAAGCAGTTTAGTTAGAGGTCGAGCAATTTTTGAGAAATCTTTTATAAATCGTCGTTAAAAACTAGCATGTCCTAGAAAGCTTCTAACACCTTTGATATTGGTATGGGTGGAAGTTTTGAGATTACGTCAATTTTTTATTTATCGACTTCAAGTCCTGCACCAGACACCTTGTGTCCAAGCATAATTCCTTCTTTGACCATGAAGTGACATTTTTCCCAATTAAGGACAAGATGAGCATATTAACAACACTGGAGCATTTTATCGAGGTTGTTTAGGCATTTGTCGAAAGAGTTTCCAAAGACGGAGAAATCATCCATGAATACTTTGACGGATTCTTCAATCAAGTCATGAAAGATTACCAGCATGCACCTTTGAAATGTAGCTAGAGCATTACATAATCCAAAAGGCATTCGCCTATAAGCGTATGTACCGAAAGGACAAGTGAACGTCGTTTTTTCTTGGTCCATAGGATTGATAGGAATTTGGAAATATCCAAAAAAACCATTAAGGAAACAGAAATATTTCTTTCCTGCGAGTCTTTCCAACATTTGATCCATAAATGGCAAAGGAAAATGATCTTTTTCGGTTGCTTCATTGAGTTTACGATAATCGATGTATACTCGCCAACCTGTAACGGTTCTTGTTGGGACAAGTTCATCATTTTTGTTTGTGACTAATGTAATACGTCCTTTCTTTGATACAAAGTGAATAGGACTAACCCAAGGACTATCGGCAATTGGATAAATAATACCGGTATCCAAGAGTTTCACGATTTCTTTCTTAACAACTTCTTTCATATTTGGATTTAACCTTCTCTGTTTTAGGATGACTGGTTTTTTATCATTCAGAAGTTGTATCTTGTGTTTGCAGAATGATTGGCAAATACTAGGAATGTCTATTGTTTTCCAAGCAAATGCTTCTTTATGTTTTTAAGGACAGATACAAGTTTGCTTTTGTTTTGAGCAGAGAGTTGAGATGATATGATTACAGGAAGAAAAGAGGGTTCTTCTAAAAATACATATTCCAAGTTATCAGGAAGAGGTTTGAGTTCGAGATCCGTAGGAGGTTCTTCGAGAGATGTCTTGATTTTATAATCTGTATTGATGGTGATTTTCTCAAATTTCAGTCCTTCTTCATCGGACTCAGAGTCATAGTTTTCATCTGAAGTCATTGCTATAAATTTATCGAATTCAGAAAATATTTCTTCTTCGAGAACGGTTCCTTTGATGGAATAGAGGATTTTGCTTCCTTCGTCTAGAAGAGCATCAAAATCTTCTTCTCAGATTTCATCTATGAAATCGATACTGAAACATGTATCATCGTTTGAATAAGAGTGTTTAATAGTAGAGTCGATATTAAAGATCATTCGTTCAGTCCCAACTCCAAGATTGAGTTGTTTCTGTTTAACTCGAATTACTGCATCAGCCTTGTGAAGAAAGGGTCGTCCCAAAATGAGAGGAACTTTGCCATCTTCTTCCATTTTGAGAATAACGAAATCGGCAAGGAAGGTGAATTTACCAACTTCAACGAGCATATTTTCAGCTATTCTAACAGGATATTGGAATGATCGGTCGGCTAATCTTACTCTCATTTTGGTAGGCTTATGAGTTTCGAGAGATATTTTTGCATATAAAGAATATGGCATAAGGTTAATGCTAGCATCAAGGTCGTCTAAAGCATTACAGTAGAAAGTTTTATTAAAGTTACATGGAATAAGGAAACTTCCGGAGTCTCCAAGTTTGGGTGGAACTTTGTTTTGAATCATTGCTCAACTTTCATTGCTTAGAAAAGCGGCAGAAATTTGTTCGCTTTTATGTTTGTTGCTTATGAGTTATTTGAGAAATTTGCCATAGTTAGGCATTCCGGCTAAGACGTCGACAAGAAGTACGTTGATTTCGAACGGCTCGGATCATGTCGAGGAATTTTCCGTATTGGGCTTCCATTTTTTCTTTTCTGAGGCATTGAGGATATGGAATTTTTTGTTTGTATGGTTTAGGTAACGGTGTTTCTTTGACTGGTTTTTGAGTTTTCGGTTGTGGTGTAGGTTCATCGTCTTCATCATCGCTATCAAAGTTAATAGGGGTTTCAGAATTGTTTTGTTGATCATTTGGGTTGACTGGTGGATCATAGGATTTACCACTTCTTGTGAATACGACATTCACATGCTCATTACAAGATTGCGGTGGTTGATAGGCTTTAGAGTTGTTACCTCGTGGGTTTTGTTGAGTGTTGCTTGGAAAAGATCCAGAAGGTCGACCAGATTGCTTGTCAGCTAGTCTGTCGAACTTAGTTTCAAGGTTTTGGATTGAAGCTTGATGATTTTTGGCTACTGTTTCGAGTTAAGTTTTTAGGTCCATAAATGTTTCTTTGACAAAAGCGTTGGTTGATTGTTGAGATTTCACGAAATCATTAAATTGTCTTTGAAGATCATAGGATTTATCCATCAAGGTTTGGGGTTTTTGGTATCAGTAGTTGTCTTTAGTTTGTAATCGTTCTGAGCTTAAAACGCCCAATATGCGATTTCGAGTCTCGGTCGCGATAATCATTGTAAAAACGAGTCTTACGGAAAGTTTGCATGAATTTAGCTTCTTCTTCACGGGACATAGGTATGTCATCATCGTCAAGATTGGGTGTTGGTTATTTTGCACGAGATTAGAGTTCTTTGTACTGAGCATCTATTTTTATGGTCATGGCATCCATTCGGGCCATCATTTTATCAGTTTCGGAATTACTGCTACCTTCATCGGCGAAAGCAACGGTTTTCTTAAGAGGTGATTTGGTTTTTTGATTTTTAGCCCAGTCGAGCTTGAGTAAGACTTTATCTTTGAGAAGCTGATAAGCTTGATTTGGTGTTTTATAGAGGAAAATACCATCGGCTGCGGCATTTAGAACTTCTTGGGTTATTTTGTTGAGACCATGGTAAAAGATTTTGATAATATTGCCTTTAGATAGATTATGACCATGGCAATTTCTGAGCATTTCCTTCATACGAAGCCAAAGCATTCGGTTATGAGATTCTTTTTTCATGTTGAGAAAAAGGCATGGATTTCTCCAAGGAGTCAGTCAAAAAGAGTTAGGGGAAAGAATTGGCTAATGAAAGCGGTTCGAAGTTCATCCTACATTTTGATAGTTCCTTCGTTGAGTCAATCAACCATGTTTATGCTTCTCAAGTAGTGATAGGGGAAACTCATTAGGCAGAAGCTTTCTTTATCGGTATCTCTGTATTTAAAACATATCGCAGATTATGCGGAATTCATGAATGTGTTATGAGGATGGTTTTGTTCTCCATCAAATTGTTCCCTTTGCGAGTGTCGAGTGGATTACCTTTTTATGGAAATTCGTTGCTAGGTTTCAGGAATAGTGATTGCGGAACCGGGATTCAGAGCGACAACACGTGTTAGCAAACCCAATGGGGTTAATCATCTTTGGTTGAATCGTAATCTTGAAGATATAAAGAAAAGTGACGGAAAGTATTTGACTGTTGTAGTATTGGCGGGTAGACAATTTCGGGTGTTGAGGTGGTTAGGTTCTTTCTGAATCGAAACGGGAACTCCTTTGTTTCATCGTCGAGTCTTCGTTTCAGAGTACGTCATTGTTCAGGTAATGGTTCAACAAGTTCAGAATTGGAAGCACGTGTATGCATCCAAGGTGAAAGTGTTTTTGGTAGTTTGCAGAAAATTGTACGGTGATATTTTTGAAAAAAAAGAGGTTTTTGAAAAATAGGGGGAGTTAAAATAATTTTCCAGAGTTGACTACAGAACAGCTTAAAAATCCTCGGCAGCGGCGCCAAAAACTTTGATGTGTTTCAAAAGCTTTAAATTTATAAGGACTGAAAATACCAATTTTATTATAGGGAAACACACGGGTAAAAGTATAACCCACGTATATAGTATAATCTTTTTTAGGTAAGACTGGGTCGTCCACAGGGATTTGAGTAGTGTTTAAATAATCAGGAAGAAAAATAGACTTTAACAACTTTGAAAAATCACTTTTGTTTTACCAGTGATAATAAAGATGACTACTCGGATAGTTGAGAATAATTTATAAGTAGTGATAATGATTAAGACCTCCAAGAAGGAACTTTTAACTTATAAAAAGGATTTCTCGTCAGAAAACGTTTTCACAAATTAAATTAATTAACTTAAGACTTATATTTAGTTAGCTAGACTGGATATGTCACTCAAATGATTCAATTAACTTATTATATCAAAGATTATTTTGTATATCAATTTATGAAAGTGGATTTCTCAACACAGACGATAAAGACCATAGACAAATCTTTAAAACCATATAGATCATAACGGGTCTTTCGACCTATACCAATATGATTATATAATCTAAGTTGATAAGCAAAACCAACAAGATAAGATATAATAGGGGTGCAACATAAGCTTGAGATTAATGAAATCATAATCATACCAAACACTTATTCATTATCATAACTTTATCGAGTAGGCATGAGAGAATTAGCCTCTCATGGGTATGTAGTTCATAACATAACTTGATTCAACAAGAAACTTCATTATTTCAATAAACTAAGATGACGTTCTTCTTCGTTCTTGGTTGTTTGATCTTGAATCTTCAAAAGGTATGGTGTTTATGGTTAGGAAAGGATTTAGGATATCATAAGGGTGAGAGAGAGTGTGTGTGATATAAGGAAAATAAGTATGAAGAGATGATTTGTGGTGAAAATTCGTCTCCTATTTATAGGCTGATTTTGGGGTGAAAGTGCGGCGCATAATTTTATAAGTGTGGCGCACTTGAGGTGTTAATGCGCCAGTATTTATTAACTTATTTAATTTTCGTAGCCAGATAGGAAGTGCGGCGCACAAAGTAATTTGTGCGGCGTACTTAGGGAGTAAATGCATTATTTTGACCGTCTTTAATTCTTTGATTTTGGGGAGAAGTGCGGCGCACATTGGGTAAGTGCGGTGCACATTTGCACTTTCCAGCTTGAGATTTTATCTTTTTCTTGTATCTTGATTTCCAAAGTGTATAAGTACTTGATCTTTGTTTGAATTGAGCTCGGGATGTCTTCAAGTGAACATGCAAGTATTTCATGCTATTAAGTATCGAAAGTTCACGAGAAATGAAAAAATATGTATAAATAATGCCACCGAAAACATGTATAATTTGGGCATTATCAAATCCCTCCACACTTAGCTATTGCTTGCCCTCAAGCAATCAAAGCGAGAAAATAAGATCATTTATCGTGACGTGGAGAAAATTTGGATTTTTAGCAAAAGTTTGCATATTGATTAAATTTTCAAGCATATACATGTAACATAGCACCTCACAGGGGAATTAGTTTGATTTTTATTTCACTCGAGCCACTCAGATATGGTTTATATATTTTGTGAAGTCACTCAATTTGCACAGGCATAATCTAGACAGCTACCTGAGAGTCCCAAACTAAACAGATCTTTGCAGCCTGCTAAGGGTGATAGCCAACTTGTATAAATACAGATTGACTATAGAGAAACACTGACTATGAATACTTATTGTATATGCGGAATCTACACAATAGTATTAAGAAGAACAATGAATACTAAACTTTGATTTCTATTAATCTGCTTTAAGGGTTACAGATTACTAACTATGATAACTAATGTTGAGGTGTGAATGATATTGGAAGTGATGATTTTCTCTAAACCCTACGGCCTCCTTTTATAGGTTAAGGAGTCCAAGTAGGTTACAAAGACTATTAATACTTTCTATATTATTCTACATCAATACTATTAATGGTTTCCATAATTCCTAGTCAAACCATTCAATATAATTAATACACATTAATGCATTTCCTAATAAACCATGTAACTAACTATTAGCATTAATGTGTTCTTCCATCTTGTTGTAACTCTTCATCAACATAATAACTCAACATTAATGTTTTCAATCATAAAGTCTTCAATCATCATTAATGTCTTCAATCATCATTAATGTCTTCAATCAACATAAAGTCTTCAATCATCATTAATGTCTTCAATCAACATTAATATCTTTAGTTGAAACTTCTCTTTTATCATTGACTAGTAGCATTAATATTTAACAGTATTAAGAAGAATTTTAATTCCTAACAGTTTTAGATTATCGTTTTTAGCTTATTAATGTAACTTTCTTTTCAAATGCTTGTACGGAAACCAAGAAATGTTGCGAGCCAAGATTAAAGTTTACAAGTTCTTCTAAAAAATATAACAAAACCTCATGTTTTAAGCAAAAATCATAAATTTTTGATGTAAAAATGTACTTTTGATTCGTAAAAAAAGTAAACTCATTTCCCTAGAACGTTTAACCATCAATGGTTTTGCAATCTAATCAGGCGAAATGTTCAAATATAGGTTTTAAGAACCTTAAAAAAAATTCTAAAGAGAAAGCAGTGAAAGTTATAATGTAAAGCTACTTCAGCACATTGACTATAAAGCTTTAGTCCTATATAATTTATGTTTATTGTAAGGTCATAATATAAAAAAAAAAGAGAATGAAATTAACTTCAGATACTATTGAACTCAAAGTAATACGTTTCATAATAACTTTATTAGTATAATTATATTTTCTTGTTAAGACATAAATATTAAGTCCCTGAATTAATCAAGGACTCAAAACATAAATATATGTTATAGTTTGCATTTGGTTTCAAAATACTGTGTATTCAATTTGGTTTGACCCAATTGGTAAGTATTTGACCCAAAAAAGAATTCATTATTTAGGAAATGTGATATACTCTAACAGTCCCAACACTCATATAATAACATATCAATGTGGTATGTCCTAATGTGTTAAATAAAACTATATTCATATTGTTAGGATTTTCTAATCTTTAATTACTCTACCTCTAAAATTTTAGAAGAGTGGGTGTGTCATGTATACACTCAATGTGGTTCCAACCAAGAAGGTATCTAAGATGTGGAAACCTAAAACACGTGATAGGTTCTTTGATCGTTTAAGCTCGAGGTTGTTTAGACCTCAACAGAGAGAATATAGGTAACAATGATATAAATTGCATAGCGGAAATAATAAACACAAATCAAAGTTACTTCAAGATTTTAACACAACCCTAAATACTATTTGATCAGAAAGATCGGTTAGTCTAACTAGTAACAGGGATTTACAATCATTGAGGCTAAATAATAGACGTCTAACAACATCTACTAACTACTAAAACGTGTACACACACACGTTTTCTTTTAGTCGACTCTCATTGAGAACACACACTTTTCTAGATGCTTAAAACAATATGCCTGGACCTCCTTTTATAGCATAAGGAGTCAAGGCTTTACATGGAAACTATTAAAAGATATTAATGAGTAAATCAATTAAATATTCATCTTTATCTCTTTTTGACCAAATCTTTATTTTCTTCTACATCTTGTATAATCCCAACAATTATGACATTTGTTCCAATTGTTTTCATCTTATTTCACATTCGTGTTTGTCTTATCAACTCAAAATAATTTCCCCAACAATCTTCCCCCTAGTTGATAAAGGACAAAACCAAATAAGCACGAACTCCCCTGAAGTAATATACCACGAATGAAAACTTCCCCTTAAGCTACCAAGGTCTACAAGTTGGCAAATCATCAAACCTTCTACCACCTTTTGTCAACATCAGAATAGGACGTTAAAGTATGCAACTTTGATCTTCACAACCACAAACCACTATCACACTTCTAATCCATCCTTCCAACAACTCAAATTACCCTCCATGACGCACTTTAAGATAATAAACTTGAGCAGTAGAAACTTACATTAGCAGTAGTAACAAAGGCTTAGTAGTATAAAACACCATCACCTCGAGTAGCATTATAAATGTTAAACATTTTAACATTAAGCTTCCCTTGAAACCCATATGTTAACAATTTCTTGAATCTTCAATTCTGTAAGCTTTATGTAATAATTACTGATGAAAAAAACTAAGTATTACCAATTTGATGCTGAAGTAGAACAACCTAAACTTGTGTCTTATATCTTGTACTATCCACGTGACGTCGAACGTATACCCAAAACCAATGTATAAGGAGACCGCAATCTCTTGACAATTATCCTCATCTTCTATGAGACACATAACCAAAGTGATAGCAAATGTGAGCATTGAGCACCATAAGAAAAATCACACACCTTTGCTAGATTTGTCAAGTCTTCGTCACAACATTGAAAACACAAACAAGTTACCTCCTGCTAAAAGGTATGATAAAACACAAACCCAAATAATTCCACTTCAACTCTAAATAAGTCATAAACAATCTTCTCCGTAACCAATTATTCTAATAAATACGAGCCTTTAATCTTTCAAGAACATTTAAAATCATTAGCTTCCCCTTAAACCAAGCAGTAGTAACCAACAGATGGAACTCCTTCTATTGGCAGTAGTAAATATACGAACAGTACTAACCTTGGTTTAAGTTCAACAAGCTCAAAACTTTAACAGTAGTAACTTTTGTTTTAAGCCTAGCAGCAGAAACTTAATACTGGCAGCATTAAAAATATACTAGCAGTATTAATCATACTAGCAGCACAAAAAAAAAAAAAAAAAAAAAAAAAAAAAAAAAAAAAAAAAAAAAAAAAAAAAAAAAAAAAAAAAAAAAAAAAAAAAACAAAAAAAAAAAAAAAAAAAAAAAAAAAAAAAAAAAGCTAAGTATAAACTGGCAGCATTAACCCTTAGTGATAGCAGCACTAACATGAACTGGCAGTATTAACGTCTCCTTGCAGCACTAACTTACATAAGTAACACTAATAATCATAAGCAACAGCACTAACCTTTAAAGATAAGGCTAGCAGTATTAACTGTCATTGGGAGTATAAACATACAACTGGTAGTACTAATGTATAAAGAACAGTACTAAGGACTCATAAGCAGTAGTAAGTATAAAGCTGGCAGTACTAACTTCATACCCATCAGTACTAATTCTTCCCCTTGGCAGTATAAAGTGCTCCTTCCTCCCATACCTTTTGAGACACTTTTTAACGTTAGTAAAGCACCAATATTTACGATCACCAGCAGTAGTGTGTCATGTATTAGTAGTAACCACTAACGAGTAATACAAAACATATAAGGATTTCTTTTTTTAAGTATCCAGGCGACACCTTTTTAGCGACACTTTTTTCAAGTTGCTAAACTTCATTATCCATGTCTTTGCATCTATCATCTTGATGTCGTGTGTTATGCATCCTTACTAGGGTTCATCATCAATCAAACGATTGACTCACCAAAGCTAGTAGAAACATTAATGATTACCATTCCTGTTTTTATCAAATTAGGATTTATGAATACCCTAATTTGCAAACGAAATAAACCAACACCAAAATCAGAAGAACATGACCACTCTTCTTTCATAGATTCGACATCAATACACATTGTAGATCCTAGATCGAGAGCTAAGAGGCTCTGATACCAATTCTCGAAACCTAAAACACGTGATAGGTTCTTTGATCGTTTAAGCTCGAGGTTGTTTATACTTATCGAGGAAATATAGTAACAATGAATATAATTCACAAACGGAAATAATAAACACAAATCAAAGTTACTCAAGGTTTTCTTTATTACTCAACATAGCCCCAAATACAATTTTGATCAAAAGATCGTTTACTCCTACCTAGTAACAGGGATATTACAATCCTAAAGGCTAACAAAATGTCTACAACTAACTACTAACTAACTAAACGTTTGTACACACACACGTTTTCTTTTAGTCGACTCTCATTGAGAACACGCACTTTTTTTGGATGCTTAAAACAATATGCCTGGACCTCCTTTTATAGCATAAGGAGTCAAGGCTTTACATGGAAACTATTCAAAGTATTAATATAAATCAATAAATATTCATCTTTATCTCTCTATCCTTTATCTCTTTTTGACTCAAATCTTTTTTTCTTCTACATCAAGTAGAATCCCAAATGACGACTTTGGTCTTATTGTTTCCATCTTATTTCATTCGTGTTTTGTCTTATCAACTCAAATATAATTCTCAACACAAGACACTATCCATTTAAGGAATATAAAACCCATTATGTCTGGGTTAAGTTCAAAAATTTGTTAACATTTTATGAATTGTGTTATTAACAAGCTAGAGTCAAGAACTGCAAAATGTATTTTGTATGTCCTAATTAAGAACAATTTATTGTTGCTTAAAATGCTTAGTATTTAAAGAATAGTCTCTACTTACAAAAGCATAGATCTTGAAGATATTCAAGAAGAAAATACATAACCTTCTGAATTCACTTACAAATGTCATACTAAGGCTAAATTTGAAACTTCCAGGAAAAAAACTTCGAATTGGGAGGGCGATCCTCCCGGTGAACTGACCGTACCCGAAACCCTATGTAAATATTAAATCAAAGTATAATGTAACTCTTATTCATAAATCTGAAATGATACCTCACTACTTGAGTGATATTTTAATATCAATGCTTATGGATATAAGTTAGAAGATCATAGTGAACCGGCTAACTACTAAGACGCATTAATCTTAAATTTGATAATTGTCTCAAAATCTATGAATGATAAGATGTTTTCCTTGAAAGACGATCATTGTTTGAACTTGATTGATCTTTCACCAAAAAGTTAAACTGTGATGTTAGAATGAGTTTTTGCATAAGTGCAAAATAAGCTGACAACACTAGTATCTAACTGAGAGTCGTTAGATGACTATTAAAACAAACATTCTAATGCAAGTTATTTGGATTGGGAAAATTCTTTACAAAGTTTGGAACCGTCCCAAGTAATGAAGAGCCTATAGATAGTTATTGCGACGAGTCTGACGCAATCATCATATCCAACGAACTTGGAGTTCCGAAGGGTTCCAAGCATTACCAAAGAAATGTTAAATATTTTACGGATTATATAAGGCATAATGTTGTTTGTGTACACTGATAATAGAGGATACTTAATCCTAGTTAAGATAGGATTTCATCATTTATGATGACTCTACTGACTAGATATTCTCAGATGAGAGCATTGTTGCAATACTCATTAAAGAATAAGAATACTTTACACTTTGAGAAACTGTTGAGATGACTGCCTCAGATATGTATGTTGTTGGGTTCAAATACCCTAAGAAGAGTACTGTGACTATACACGTATTATGATAATAGTATGCACACGTACAATATGACACTCATAATATTATTCAAACCCTTCATAATTTGTGAGTTCGAAACAAGTATTCTAAAAGTTTACTCAGATGACTATTTAGTTGTCTTGTACCAAAAGAGTTGAGAATGTAGGGAACAATGGATTTCAACTTACTAGTAGTCTTATGCATATATGTTTATTAGTATTTGGATAATAGAAATGTAAGCAATTGTTTTAAATAATGAATTGATGTACCTGGTATGATCGTTTTCATATATACTACATTGTTCTATATTTGCATGTTAAATCCATGAATGGCTTGTATCATTCTAAAATTCGTCCATTGTCAATTAATGATATAGGATTATTCTTAAATTAAGACAAATGCGAGCGTTTGGTTATATTATGAATATAAGGATTGTTCTCGCCAAACTCACATGTTATATATAAAGGATGCATATGGGACTTCCCCAACCTTCGAGTATTGACTTTATGGAGCCTTTTCATAAGTAATGTCTCGCAAATAGTTGTATTAATAATCCATAGATATGAGATGCAAGTAGGTCTTGCATGTGTGGATATTATTTATTGATTACAGTTAAACACTATCCTGACAAAGGCAGTTATAAAAGCTATTTTTGTAAATGATGTGAAGCACATGAATGACACTTATAATCAAAACAAAATTTGTTCCTCTACATGTCTTTTGTAGTATGATACTACTGGGCCAATCGTTGAATTAATCTGATGTTTGTATGGCCATACCCAAACGTAACCCAAGATAGTTCTCGTTTACATTTGGTAATCTTGATTAATATCCATAACGAGAAACTAAATGGTTAAACTATATGGAATGAGTTATAGATCCATATCCAAGATTTAACAAGTATCTAAAACAAAGGGATGCTTACTAATAAACCATTATACCGAGATCTATTTTGAAACCATACACTCAAGCATTTGTGGGAGTAACGGGGTGTTGCTAGACGCTAACCATTGTCACTTATTAAGCTATGACACTCACAAGTAGGAGCTGTTGGTATATGCTCATATTGTAGTTAATAATTATATTTTATTAATTAACGAATAAATATATATATATATATATATATAATATATATATATATATAATATATATATAAATATAGTATAATTTAATTAATTACACAGATATGTTTTATGAAAATAATAAATGGTCGTTAATTATACCGTTAGTCGCTATAATTAACTTAAGGCATTAAATATACAAGTAAGGGACTTGGAAGTACGAAAAGCAAACCCGTGGGGTTGGTTGCTTAAGGCCAACCATATGAAGATTCAAGAGGGGGGAGTGTCGATTTTATGAACTAGAGTAGGTGATTAACTTTAACTTAGAGGATAAGTTTAACGTTATATATATACTCCTTTGATCTCACAAAATTCCTACGACAAGTTTAACAATAATCTTGTGTAGTTATACTCCTTCGCAAGTTCTTAAAGGTCCTAATTCGTATCCCTTTTTAATTCTCATTCGTTTCTTCTTTAGGTTGTTCGCTTTTATTTTATTTTCATTCACTTCTTTTTTTGTCTTTCGCTTCTTCTAAAAAACACGTTCGCATCTTTTGAGTATAATGCAAATTTGCATCTTTCAAATATAGTTCTCATGTTTCAAAGATGGTTCTCATATTTCAAGCATGGTTCTCATGTTTCAAAGATGGTTATCATCTTTCAAAATGTCATTCTCTTCTTTCAAAGTAGGTTCACTACTTTCAAATCTCTATCTCTTCTTTCAAACAAAAACCGTCCTTTTTTCGTCCTTTAAACCAAAAACACAACTAAAATCACAAAACCAACGATTTAAACACATAAAGTTTAAACCTTTTTTCATATAATCTTGTTCTAAACACATTTATAAAGCATAAAGTCACAAACTTTAGATAAAAAATGTCATTTTTAAGCCAAGTTTGTGCCTTTTTGTCGTGAAAAGTTGTACACATGATTTAGAAACAAAAATAAGCGAAAATAGGTCACAATAAACCATGAAAAAAATCCTAAATGAGCTTTATTGTTGACCACAACACAAATGAAAAACCCCAACCTTGCTCTTGATGCCATTTGTTAAAACATAAGAAACCAATAAAACAAGATCTAGAGGTCGGGGAGGCCAAAATAGATTGTTAGCCATAGTGAGAGAAAGTAGAGAGATGGAAAGATGTATGTATGAGATTAGTAAGAGAAAGAAATAATACACACACTTATTATGAGACCTCACCTCTCCTTGGAAGTAAGGAGGGGTATTTATAGCCCACACCACACTAAACTATCTAAACATGTCATTATTAGTCCCTGCGTGTGTGGCTATTTAATATAATGTAATTCCGCAAATATCACTCACATTTTAAGGCTAACAACTCCTGTTCCATAGCTTCAAACCTGTATGGTCTCTCCCACTTGGGGTCCCTGCTTGCCTATGCTTTCTGCCTTGGATACCTCATTCTTTCAAAGAACGAATTCCCTTATCTTGAACTGTTTGTGATGGACTCCCTGGTTATAGTACTTTTCCATCTGTCATTTACATCTTGCTTCTCTTATTTCCGCAATTTCTCGCCTTTCTTCCAGAAGGTTTTAAGCCGTAATGTTTATCTACTTCATTTTTCTGTCCTTGTCTCTTTTGGGTTGTCGTGGGTGGGCATTCTATTTCTGTTCGGTATAACTGCTTCGATCCCATAGTTTAAGCTAAATGTGTTTACTCGTTTCCTTGTCCTTGGCATTGTTCTATGAGCCCATAGCACATTTGGTAGCTCCTCTACCCAGCTCGCTCCTTCTCCGTGCATCCTGGTCTTGATCCCCTGCACCAGACTCTGATTCGCCCTTTTTACTGCTCAATTTTCATGCGGGTGATATAAGGACATTGAAATGACCTTTATCAGAAGCTATTATGCCTAAGATTTGAATGGTTCGTTTATCAGATGTGTCTCATTGTTTGTGATTATGGTAGCCGAAACTACGAACCTGCACACAATATTATCAAAAGCGAAGTTTTTTACCTGCTTTCCCGTTATGGTGGCCATCGGCTTGGCTTCTAGCCATTTGGTGAAGTAATTAATCGAAACTATTTAGTACTTCATTTTTCCTGATGCTTTTGGGTGAGGACAAACAATATACATCCACTACTTCCTAAAGGGCCATACTGAGTAACAGAAATCAGTTCGTCCTTAGCACTTGGTACAACAGCGTAAGCTTGACACGCGTTACAGACTTTTGAATTTGTTGTTTGCGTCCACGTGCATACTTGGTGTGACAACAGACTTGACAGTTAGTCAAACGTTAGTGTTGACTCATGTATCTGTTTTTCAAGTATGGGATATGTGTTATTTTGTGCTAATAGGTTTTATAATGTGTTTAAGTAGATATGGAGATTTGGTAATCAATCCATTGAGCGTGATCGTCCTCAGTGTGATTGGATTTGTGTTGATTTTGTGGAGTTCATTTCGTCACTTTTCGTGATAAGAAATTATTTTTGGTGATGTGAAGCGGTTTCGCTTTAAATTGTAAGTAAATTATAACTATACGTATTTAAGTGATAGAATATTAGGGATGAAATTAGTTCTAGTAGTAAGGAAATGCAAGAAATGAAATTTTCTATTTTGGAATGTTAAGGTTAATAAAATGAAAAT
Source organism: Tanacetum coccineum (assembly GCA_026074375.1). Lineage (NCBI taxonomy): Eukaryota > Viridiplantae > Streptophyta > Magnoliopsida > Asterales > Asteraceae > Tanacetum > Tanacetum coccineum. Next base: position 25,502 of record BQNB010017991.1, read on the forward strand.
TATATTTATTTTCTAAGTCAAGTAAATTACGTTTACAAGTAAAGGTATGCGCAAGCAAGCTAAGGTTTTTATAAAAACTTAAGGTAATGTTAGAAAATATGTAATTAATAATTAAATAAAAAAAAAGAAATAAAAAGGTTTGGCCGATTTTTAGGATAAAAGAAAAAAAAGGAAAAGAAATCTTACTCTAATTAAAATTGGTAAAAGATATCTATCCTAAATCTTTTTGTAAACTGTATAAATACCAAAAACCCTTCTCCCTCTTGTTTTTATTGTCCCCAGCCAAATTTATCAAATGAGAGAAAAGAAAAATATTTTTTTTTCAAGTTTGGTGATTTTTGTGTTTAAGATTCGAAGATTTAAAGGTATAAATAAAATCCTTTGATTTAATAATCATGTAAAATATGTAATACTTATGTATGATGGTATAATTAGGGTTTCATACATCTGTAAATAATGATGATAATTAAATATGTATAAGAATTAGGGTTAAATTAGGATCATATGGGTGTATTCCCTTTAGGGTTTATATCGCGTTAGAATAGTGATTTAGATTAGGGCAGAATTTAGGGCTGTGTTGTTTGGCTGATATCTAAATGATGGTAATAGATTTTGTCAAGTTTCTGATGCCTATGATGTAGCTCAGATAGTCTAGTTTACAGAACATCTGGCCTCGAACGTTTTTAAGGTCGAGAAGTCATTCAAATGTTTGTTGCAAGAAAAGTTATCAAAGCAGTAAATACGGGTCAGATTTAGGTCAGATAACGAGGTATAAAAACCTCACTTAAAATTCGAATTTAGCTTAGTCCTTCTACAGAAGTTTATTTCTATGTGGTCATTAGAAATCCCTCAAAGGAGAGCTTCTGATTTGAGTATAAGTATGGTTTTTAGGTCCAAACTTTTTAGTGTGCAAACATATCCAAATTGGGACTGTTTTGAAGTTTGACTTTCTTAGGAGTACTTGTGCATGTAAATGGCTCTTGGGAATCATGAGGTAGTTAATATACTCAATAAATTAACAGTAGTGATTTTTTGTATGAATTATGAAGGTCAGTAGTAGAGATTTGAGTACGTTAACACGTTAGAATCCTGGCCGTTTGGAAAGAAATTGTTACTAACTAGTGAAACTTGTTAACGTAGTGATAAAGTTGGGGTATGGTTTCGGGTAACCCCATGGGGACAATAGACGTACGTTAGATATCCTCTAATATGAATGTTACATTGCATTAACTTTTAGCTTAGTAGAGGTACACGAGTAATATTTTGTTTGTTTAGATTTGTGCTATTGTTTGTTGAAGCTTTTTGTTGGAATCTTTTGAAAAGCCAAGCAAAGGAGAGTTTCATAGCCCCTCTTTTTTTTCATATTATATTGGGGTGAGAATGAGCATGTTGGTCGTGTTAAAATGTTTATAAGCATGCTGTATTATGTATTGGCTATGGGGCACGTTCCATCCCGTTGTGTTGCGATATGATATGTTTGGTATTGTGGATCCCAATATGCAAAATGAGGTGTGACGATGGTAAGACTGCGTGAGCTAATATGAGGCCATGTAGCGCACATATGTAGTTGATATGATTGTGGATCGTGGGCACGTTCCGTCCTTGTGGGGTTAATTGGTGTCATGAATTGTTTTTGTAAATTGCAGCAGCGAATTGAAAGTTTTTATTTGGGATATTGATGTATGGTCGTAAACCTATGATTCTCGCTCAACTTTATGTTGATGTTTTAAGCATCATTTTGAAGTGAGCTTAATGGTGTTAAGATAGAACGAAGTGGCTAGAAGAGACCGTAGGATGCTTGGAGTTTCTTTAGGCTTTCTGTTTAAATAAATCGTTTGCATGAATAGTTGGAATATGTTTATCATGTCTTTATTGAACGAGACCCTCTTTCTCATTAATAAATACACCATTAGGTTTTGGGTATTGTTATGACACTTTGGTGTGTGTTTTGCTTACTTTGTATTTTCATTTTAGATATTCTCTAAATAACACCAATAATGTGTGATGAATTCCATTCTTATGTTTATGCCTCCGTTTCCACCTGGCGGGGTGTGACAATTGGTAACCAGAGCCTTTTGTGATATAAAGAAGTAGGTGGTTAAGCCTAGACTATAACCTAGGGGTCCTTCATGTAGATGCATTTAGGGCTTAAGTGTTTAATGCTATAACTGCTATGCTTCCCATCTATTTTTGCATAGCTTATATATTTTATATTTTGCTAAGTTGTCATTTTAGTTATTTTATCTACCATTATTTGATATAATATATATTACTTTCTTAGTATTTTAGCTATGTTTTTCCCTCACTCGTAAGAAGTCTCGTTGGAGAACCGTTTTCCCAACCGGACTTAAGAGTTATAAGGATCCTCTTGTGGAACCGAAGGAGATAGGATAGTTGATCATTTATCAGATGCGCGTAGTAGGGCTGGACCCGCAGAGTCGGGTGATTCTTGCGGAGGCAAAGTCAAACCCAAGTGAGGCCCAGCATAAGTTTTTATCCTGTCCTTTACCTCGGTCTTGTTGTTTATTGCTATTATTTCTTTGGATATTTGTAATATATGTAAGTCGTTGCCAAGAACTTTTCGTCTTTCTGTCCTTTCGTTTCAATTTGATATAATAAGTATTATTTGATGAGCACTATATGTGTTAAAGTTGGAATGTTTAAGATGTGCAATGTGGTATATGTGCTTATATGTGAATTATGATTGAAATGGTAATCTTGGAAGTAAGTACACGTGTGAAAGGAGGCACTTATAATTATGGTGGCCAACATAATTATAAAGGCATCACACATGTAGACTTGTGACCATGATTGCGCATTTATATGCATTTGATGTAAGGTTGGTAGTGTAATATGTTTTTTTATTGATATGTGTATTCATGATAAGGATGGTGGTATAGGTAGAGAATTATTCTCTTATCCTAATTGGAGGATATGTTAAGTTGAGTTGCATAGATAGTAAGTTTCCCTTCTATCTAGTATTTGCGAATACCTAGTATTGCTATTATAGAGGTTGCTCGTTTGCTTGGTTGTTTTTTTGGATTTCCTTAAAATCTAACTGTAACATCCTTCCATCTACTTGTTATTAAGGATACTTATTTTCCTATTCGACTCTCGATGTATATTGGATGTTCTGAATCTGCTTATTCGAGAAATATAGCCGCGTATCGTGTAGTTCTTTATTGCATTATTAACTCGTATAAGTATCAAAGGATTTCTTATTACTAATTGTTCCTAACATATTAGTGTGGATCATTACTCCCTTCTTTGTATATTCCTTGGTTTTCGTAACCCGTTGGCGACGTGTTAGTATCGATGCTTTTAGGTTTGCTCTGTTGATCGTTATTTTGGATAAGACCTTACGTTTTCTTTTAGGTACGTAATGTCTTGTATGAGTTTTCTTGTACGAGTTCGTTTGATTTTATTTGATGTATATGGGTTTTGCTGGTAAAGTATCTTTGTTTTTCAAAAATAGAATTGTGTTAGAGTCTGTACGGTGTTTTACGATCCCTGTTGGTATTATGGTGTCATTTGTTTGAGTAACATATTTCATAATTGATGTCTAATTATAAAAACTCTTTGGAAGTATTGTGTTAGTGTTTGAAAAAAACTGTGTTTAAAATGATCTTTGTAAATAGAATATGTTTAAATGGTCTATATGTTAGCCTTAAAATATTGAGTCGAACAATGGAAGTTCGTTCATAATTATATTAGGTCTCGGTCACTAAATTAATATACGTTGTATAGGCTTAGACGGGTAAACGCTCTTTATTTGTAATCTAAACGGTCACGTGTACGGCAAAACCCTAAGTAATCCGAAGCCTGGCCTGTAAAATTACTAAAGGCAGTGCAGCCTTTTAGTCCTAGTATATATACACCTCACCAAGTAAGGTGAGGTGGTTGGTTGATTCATTTCTTGTAAATTTCATTTTCTAATCAACCCACTTTTTCTCTCTTTCTCTCTCAAGCAAATCGCAACCACCACAAACACCACTACATCATTCTTCTTATGTATTTTGTGCTATCAATACAATGAAGTGAAGTGATTTTAATTGTTTCGTTTTTGGGTATCAAAGCCTCGGTGGCATAGGTGATTGATTAATTGGTTTATAAGTTTTTTAAGCTTTATTTCGTGCTTATTTAGTAGTATAAGCCTTACGAATTCGTGGTTTGGTTAAGTTTTTGGAAGAAAAACTGACCCTTATTATGTTCTTTCTTGTTCTTCCTAGCTTATGTTCTTAGCAAATTCATGGCTAGAAAACTCATTTTTCTTAGTTTTATCTTTGAATTTATCTAGTTGCGTTTTGACTAAAAGGTTGATGTTTGATCCGAAAAGCTTCTATATTCTGTTTAGAATATTTGTTAATAGCTTATTTTTAAGGGTAAGTGGTTAGACTATTTTCATAATCAAGTAGAATTTTGGCTTATTCAAAAAGTTTGAAGTATTATTTCTTTTGTTGCATTTTGTAAAAATACTTCATTCGTTTGTGTGGAAGAGAAAAAAACGAGTACAACTCGAAAGCGACCTTGAAAATGACACTTTGTACTTGTTGCGTTTTGTCTCAGAATGTTGCGTTTTGTTAAAACCATTGCGTTTTGGTCCTGCGTTTTGTCTCCTGCGACTTGCCTCAAAGCTGCGTTTTGCTTCTGCGTTTTGCTTAGTTGAAGACCTTCTTGCGTTTTGCCTAGGAGAAACTCTACCCATTTCAATATTTGGTTGCGTTTTGTCTAAAGACATCACTGCGTTTTGCTTCAAGACATCACTGCGTTTTGCTTCAAGACATCTTGCGTTTTGTCTAAAGACATCACTGCGTTTTGCTTCAAGACATCTTGCGTTTTGTCTAAAGACATCACTGCGTTTTGCTTCAAGACATCACTGCGTTTTGCTTCAAGACATCTTGCGTTTTGTCTAAAGACATCACTGCGTTTTGCTTCAAGACATCACTGCGTTTTGCTTCAAGACATCCTGCGTTTTGTCAAGACATCTTTGCGTTTTGTCTAAAGAAGACTGCGTTTTGTCCATTGAAAACCCTTGTTTTGAAGACCTAATTTCCCGAATTTGACCGAATTTGGGAATCTGTTAATCATTGTCTAATCAAAACATAACATCAAGACAAACAAACTTGCAGACATTGGACTGATAAATCGGACTACAAGGAAATTAATCAACAGACAAAAAAACATAATCAACAAACTAAAACAACACAATTAACTTTTCACCGGTTTCCTCTCGATTTTGTAAAATCACGCAAAGAACTCAAATTCTCGGCTTAAAACCTTAGACTTAATAAAATCCCGTGGAATTAAATTACTTTCAATTACACATAAGATTCAATCACAACACATCTACTTAAGATCCACTTTATCACTTCATAATTCAACAATCATTCATCATGACTACTCCAATTGTAACTTCCACAACCGACAGTCAAATGCATAACAACATAATGGCAGCTGGTTCAAGGGATCGTCCACCAATGCTTGCAACAGGACGATATGCACAATGGCGATCACGGTTCTTACGATACATTGATACAAGACCAAATGGTGATGCCTTACGGAAGTGCATTCTTAAAGGTCCTTACACTCCAACGATTGTCACAACACCAGCTGTTCCTGCAACAGAGGATTCTCCAGCAGTTCCTGAACAAACAACAGTCGAGACAGTTATGAATATGACTCCTGAAAACAGAGCTCATTTTGAATCAGAAAAAGAAGCGATTCATTTGATATTGACTGGAATTGGAGATGAAATATACTCAACTGTTGATGCATGTCAGACAGCTCAAGAAATGTGGGAAGCCATCGAAAGGCTACAACAAGGTGAATCACTCAATATTCAAGATGTCAAGACAAACTTATTTTGGGAGTTTGGTCAATTCACCTCTCACGATGGAGAAACAATTGAGTCTTACTACACAAGATTCTACAAGATGATGGTTGAAATGATCAGAAACAATTTGACAGTTGCTACGATGCAAGTAAATGTTCAATTTCTTCAACAACTTCAACCAGAATGGTCAAGATTTGTAACAATTATCAAGCAATAACACAAGTTGGATGAAGTTTCATATCACAAACTCTTTGACATTCTGAAACAATACCAAAAGGAAGTTAATGAACTCGTGCTGAAAGAATGACCAAGAATGCTAACCCATTAGCACTTGTTGCTACTGCTCAAACACTTCAAGACCCTTTTTATCAATCATCGAAGTCTCACAAATCATATGCACCAACATCAATAGCTTCACTTCCAACCAGATCTTATGCAACTACAAGATACAAAGGCAAAGAGATAGCCAAACCAATCACACCACCATCTGAGTCAGCTTCTGAAGAAGATAGTGATCCTGAACAAGCTCAGAGGGATAAAGACATGCAGAAAAATTTGGCTCTCATTGCAAAGTACTTTAAGAAAATCTACGAACCTACCAACAACAACCTCAGAACTTCCTCAAACACCAGAAACAACAATGTGGATACTACTCCAAGGTACAAGAATGACAATCAGACTGAACAGTTTGGGAATCAGAGGGTAGTAAATGTTGTTGGGTGTTGGAAACACAAAAAGTGTCGGTCACTTCCAAGTTGTAATAGGTCTTAACTCGTAGATTGTGTCATGTTAAGTATAGAAGCCTAAGGTAATGCAGAAAGCCAAACAGTTAAAGACACCAAACGATATCACAAGGAAAAGATGTTGCTGTGTAAACAAGCTGAGAAAGGTGTTCAACTTCAAGCAGAGCAATCTGACTGGCTAGCAGACACGGATGAAGAAATTGATGAACAAGAGTTGGAAGCACATTACAGCTACATGGCAAAGATCCAGGAGGTTCCTAATGCAGACTCAGGAACTGATTCTGAGCCATTAGAACAGGTACAATACGATACTGAAAATGATGTGTTTGCCAATGAAATACAACATTTTGAGCAATCTGAATCCATTAGTAACACATGTGTAGTGAAAACGGATGATAGTAATGTCATTCCTAATTCACCGGATATGTGTGATAATGATATTCAGAATGACCAAAATGATGTAGAATGTGATGATGAGCGTGTTGCACTTGCTAATTTAATTGCAAATTTAAAACTTGATGTTGATGAAAATAAAAAGATTCAAAAGCAATTAAAGAAAGCAAATGCAACATTGACTCAAGAATTGACTGAGTGCAAATCTGTTCTTACGGAAACTAGTAGAACTCTGGGGGAATCTAATAGTATTCGGGATAGTTGCTTAGTTGCACTTCAAAATAAACAGACTGAGCTTGAGGAGTACATGGCCTTTAATAATCGTACTGTTGACTATGAGAAACTTGAACATAAGTTAAATGAAACTCTAGGACTATTAGCTCAAAAGGACATTAACATAAAAGAAGTTTTAAAACTTAAAGCCTATGAAATTTTAGTTGTCAAAGAGAAACACGATGAGTTAATCAAACAAAGTCTTTTAACAAAGTCACATTACGAAGGTCTTGTCAAAGAGAAAACAAAGGTCATAACGGATTTGAAACTTAAGGAAGAACAAGATATTGACAAAATGATTTCAATAGAAAAGCAATTAAAGTTTTTGAATGAAATTGTTTACAAACGGAGTCAATCAATCCAGACCATTCATATGTTAGCACCCAAATGCCCTACATTTAATGGAAAACCTACCTTTGCAAACCCAATGTACCTCAAAAAGGCTCAATATGAGAAACCATGTTTGTATGAGATCCCACATGACCAATCTGATCCTGCAAACAGACTCATCCCCGATAGGGAAGAGATTCTGACTCTTGAAGAAGAGAGTAGCTCAAAATTAAATAAAGACTTAGTGAAACCTTATGACTACACAATGAAGAATAGTCTTTATGAAAATTTTAAACCCCTGACTCAGGAATATCAAATACAGTTGGCACATGCAAATGAAATAAGAAAGCAATACTGTGGATAAAAATCTTTTGTAAAAACGAAACCAAATATTTCCAAAAACATCGATTTCTTACTCCAAGTCTAAATCTATAAGGCAAAATAGGATAAGCGATAATGGTCAAGACGATCAACAAAAGTCATCTTAAAATATTTCCAATCAAGCTGGGTAAAACATTCAAGATGAACATATTAATACTTCGTCCCCCAACATCTCAAGATTATGGCAAATTCTGAATAAGACATGTTTGATTGCCTCTTGCCCTTAAGACTCGAATGATAGTTTTGCATTTGTTCAATGAACTTAAGAAAGAAAATGCTGCTGAATTAAAGTACGTTGAATCCCTTGAAGATGAAATTGACGACTTGAATCTGATAAGGCAGAATTTTCAAACATGTATGATATGCTCTTGCAAGAATGTGTGTCTAATGATGTTATGTGTTCTTATTTGCATTCGTTATCTGATTTAGATGCGTACAATGAATTGCAATGCTTAAATCATTCAAAATTCAAGTAATATGACTACATGCATAAAAACCTTCAAAACAAACTGAATTTGTTTATAAAAAAGTTTTACACTGAGCTTTTATGAAGTTTTGCTAAATTAGAAAAACACTTGATTTCTCTTGAACTCGCTTTACAACAATGTCAAGAACTAATGAAAAATGACACAGTTTACAAAGAAAAAGCGTCAAATGTATTTCAAAAGGAACGTGAACAATATTTTGAAATACAAGATTTGAAAGCTCAACTGCAAGACAAGAACATTGCCATAAATGAGTTAAAGAAACTTATTGAAAAATGCAAAGGAAAATCTGTGGAAACTAAGTTTGATAAACCATTTGTTGTTCGACAACCAAATGCTCAAAGGATTCCAAAACTATCAATTTTAGGAAAACCGGCTCCTTTTTCAGACTCTCTCGAGAGAAACAATTTTGTAAAGAAAAAGTCGGTTTAAAAAACTAATGAGTCAGAGGGTGGGGGGGGGGGTTTGGGTGGGGGGGGGGTGGGGGGGGCGGGGGGGGTGGGGGAGGGGGGGGGGGTGGTGGGGTGGGGGGGGGGGAGGGTATATCAAAATCCAGTCACTTCCACAGAGATTTGCCTCAAATACCATCCAATCTGTCAGAAACCAAACGGTGATTAAACCAGGCATGTTTGAATTGAAAGTAGTACAACACAAACTATAGCCACCACAGTTGACTCAGACTTCTTAGGGAAATACAATCCTCACGTGTCTACATCTACAGGAGTAGCTCTCACAGAACCTGAATGTTAGCCACCAATAGCCTAGGAGCAATCAAATGAAAGATAATGTCGTGCCAAACACTAGTCATGAAGTTTAAGAAGACTGAAGTAGAAGAACAACCTAGGATTTCTAGTAGTTCTAATCAAACAAAAGTCTATAACTTCTTGTAATGACAGTTTAACACCATAACTCAAATGTTTAGCAGTTTGTGCTACTTTGGAAAATGTAATGTTTTAATTCGAATCATGATGCTTGTTTTTCTAAATATTTGAATGACGTGAATGCTAGAACTAAGAAGCCTAAAGTAGTGCCTATTAGTACTAGAAAACCCAAAAGTCAAGCGAACAAATCTATTGCAACACCCCATAAGAAAACAGTTGCATCAGAATCCACTACTCAGAAATCCAAGAGTTACTACAGGATGCTGTATGAGAAAACTAGTAAGGCATGGAAATGGTGGATAGAACAACAATGCCCATCGGATATAAATGGGTTCCTAAGATAAAAATGAAATGGGTACCTAAAGTCAGGAATGAAAGTGTGCCAAAAAGAGTTAGTTTTGCCATAGATAATGTATCTAGGATAACTAATGTCTTGAAACTCACAAACACTTTAGGATCCAATTTGTCATGTATTCCATCGTCCTCTAATTCTCTTGCAAATTGTACAACTCATCCTATTCATTGTTGACTCGGGATGCACAAAGCACATGACGGGCAATCTATCACTGCTGTGCAATTTTGTTGAAAAATATCTGGGTACCGTTCATTTTGGCAATGATCAATTTGCTCTAATTCTTGGTTATGGAGATCTGGTTCAAGGAAATATTATGATCAACAGGGTTTATTACGTCGAAGGCCTCAATCACAATCTCTTCTCAGTTGGTCAATTTTGTGATGCGGATTTGGAGGTTGCTTTTTAAAAATCTATGTGTTTTGTTAGAGATCTTCAAGGAAATGATTTACTCACTAGTAACCGTGGATCTGATGTCTATACAATTTCTCTTCAAGAAACAACTTCATCTACTACAATCTGTCTCATGGCTAAAGCCTCACCAACTCAAGCATGGTTATGGCATCGAAGACTTTCTCATATTAACTTCGACTACATCAACCTGCTTTCAAAGAAGGATATCGTGATTGGTTTACCAAAACTAAAATACGTTAAGGATCAACTATCTTCCTCTTGTGAAGTGAGTAAAGCAAAAAGAAGTTCATTCAAGATAAAAGCTGTTCCAAGTTCAAAAGGACGGCTAAATTTGCTTCATATGGACTTATGCGGTCCAATGCGGGTTACTAGCATAAATGAGAAGAAATATATTCCGGTAATTGTAGACGACTATTTCAGATATACTTAGACTCTATTTCTAAGATCCAAGGATGAAACAACAAAAGTGTTAAAAGAGTTTCTCACAATGATTCAACGGAATCTTTAAGCCCCAGTAATTTCTGTTTGAACTGACAGAGGCACCGAGTTCTTAAACAAGACACTCAATGCATTCTTTAAACAGGAAGGAATTGAGCATCAAAATACTACTCCTCGAACACCTGAACAGAACGGCATTGTCGAAAGAAAAAACCGTACTCTTGTTGAGGCTGCTCGAACGATGTTTTCAGCCTCTAAACTTCCTTTGTTTTTTTGGGCTGAAGCAATTACAACCGCATGCTATACTCAAAACAGATCTATCATCATTCCGACACATGAGAAAACGGCATATCACATCATCAATGACAAGAAACCTTCAATTAAACACCTTCATATTTTTGGTTGCACTTGTTACCTAACCAGAGATGGTGAAAATCTGGATAAGATGAAAGAAAAAAGGGGATCCGTGCATCTTGGTGGGATACTCCACTCGATATCATGTCTATAACAAGAGAACAAGATTGATAGTTGAATGCATACATCTCAGATTTGATGAGATCAAATAGATGTCAGATACATATGTTGCTAATGACATTTTAGGCATCGTTCCCCAACGACAAAAGGCATCAGATTATGACAACTCTGACCCCGACCCATAACTACAAAATGTTTCTCCTTCAGCAGATACAACTGTTCCATCACAATAGGAGTTGGATCTTTTATTTGGTCCTTTGTATGATGAATTTTTCAATGCGGGTACTTCTCGTGTCAACAAGTCTTCTTCTCCCAATGATAATTCTACTCAACAAGACACACAACCTTCAACGAATATTCAACCTACTTCAGAACCAACAACTCCAACACATGCTCATGCTGAGGAAAACAACGATAATCAAGCAGAAGATACAAAACTTGAATTTACCAATCCTTTCTGTACACCGGTACAAGAAGTTGCTGAGTCTTCCTCACGCAATATTGGTAATTCAAATGTGCAATACCTTAAATCCAACCTCAAGATCTGAATACCGATGGAACACAAAGATCACTCATTTAACTCAGTTCGTGAAATCCATCCAAGCCAATGCAAACAAGACTGACAACTTGCAACCTGAATCTGCAATGTGTTGTTCGCACTCACCGTGAGTACTTTGGAACCGAAAAACATTAAGGAAGCAATGCCTGATTCTGCATGGATATAAGCAATGCAGGAAGAACTTCATTAGTTTGACAGACTTCAAGTCTGGGAACTCGTTGACAAACCCTTTGGCAAGAACGTAATCAAGCTAAAATTGGTTATAGAATAAGCAAAAAGGATGAAGACCCAAACTGTAATTCGGTAATAATGCAAGACTTGTACAAGGTATCTCAGGAAGAGGGTATGGATTTTGAAGAATCATTTGCTCTAATTGCTCGGCTGGAAGCTGTTTGGATTTTCATCGCATATGCTCACACAAGTCCTTTACCAATTTATTAACAGATGGCACATGAAAACGGATTTTCTTATTGGCCACTTGAAAGAGAGGTTTATGTTGCACAACTATACGATTCATGATCCTAACATCCAAGACAAAGTTACCGTTGAGAAAACTCTATATGGATTAAAACAAGCTCCAAGAGCCTGGTATGATGAACTCTCAAAATTTCTAATATCCAAAGGTTTTACTAAAGGTACCATTGACCCGACTTTATTCATGATAAGATACGGGGAGGACATTCTACTTGTGCAAATTTACGTTGATGACATTATTTTTGGGTCTACAAACCCTAAATTTTCTAAACGATTTGAAAAATTAATGCACTAGAAGATTTGAGATTTCCTTAATGGGAAATGAATTTCTTTTTAGGACTTCAATTCACCAATCCCCACGCGTATCTTTAGCAATCTGCCAAATACACTTGATAAATACTTAAAAAACATGGTATTGAAAAATACAAAGCATTGGTACACCAATGGCACACCAAAACCTAAATTAGATGAGACTTGAGTGGTGAACCCATAGACCAAACGACCTACCGTAGTAAAATTCGGATCACTATCAGCATCTAACATCTGTATACGACCCAGACATAGTGCAAGCAGTATGTTATTGTGCCAGATATCAAGCAAGACCGACTGAAAACACCTCAAAGAGGTTAAAAGATCTTTCGATCTTAAGGGGTACCATTAACATGAGACTCCTGGTATCCAAAGGATTCTGTCTTTGAACTAACACTTTTCAGATGCCGATCATAGCCGGTTGCGTTGATACTCGCAAAAACACTTCTGGAGGAATACAGTTCCTAGGTGATAAATTAAGTCCAGCTGATGTTAAATTAAGCAAGAACATATACTGCCATGTCATTCGCAGAGGCTGAATATATGCTTTATCTGCAAGTTGTGCTCAAGTAATGTGGATGAGGACACAACTTCAAGATTATGGCTTCAACTACAACAAAATACCATTGTATTGCGACTCTCAGTCAGCCATAGCAATCTCATGCAACCCCGTGCAGCACTCTCGTACCAAGAATATCTATACTCGATATCACTTCATAAAGGAACACGTTGAAAACGGTATAATTGAATTGTACTTTGTCAGAACTGAATACCAATTGGTTGATATGTTTACTAAAGCCTTACCCAAAGATAGGTTTCAATATCTTGTCAGGCGAATTGGTATGAGATGTTTGACTACAGCAGAACTGGAGGTTCTGACAAATGAATCTGCTTGATACTTAATCAAACATCGACATGTACATATTTTGAAAAAAAATACAAAAATATAAAATTTCAAAAAGAAAATACAAAATCAAAAAATTAGAAAATGTTTCACAAAAATATTCCTCTCGACATGTCTCTTGGTATCGATAACATTTAGGTACCTAGAAATATTGATTAATATCGACACGGGCATGTAAATGAAGTTCGAACATGAGTTTTTAAATGTTTTTAAAACATGTCATTTCTATTTTTCTCTATGACTTGTAATCGCTCTCAGATTGCAAATCGGACCCGAACCATAAAGGAGAGTGTATGCATAAGTGCGCTTATCCTTAGCGTTGACGTGTGTAAATTCAAATCTTATCATGCATGAAAACTTTAAGTTGTGGGCACAATCTATATGGATCTTCTTATCATCATCACAATAACTAGGGTAATCATTAATTCTAATACAAGGATCTTCATACCAGTTCTAAATTCCTTAACAACCTCACTTCCTTCAATGGTGGCATCAAATAATCTCCTTGATTTATCCTAAGCTCGATGTTCATTTAGATCATTCAGTCAATGTAATCTTCCAAGAGAAGGTCTAATGATCTATTTATCACCAAAGGTCTCTCCCATAAGCCTAGCTTCTAATCAAGTTCCATTTTTACTCGTCAAACTTATCAAGTAGACCCTCTTAATTATACTACTAGCAGGTTTAACACTTTTGAAAATAATCTTTTCTTCCCCGACTCTTAAAGTAATCTTTATTTTGTAAACATCAATCTTAGCACGTGCGGTAGAAAAAATAGTCTTTTGAGGATCAAGGGCACTTTGATATCCTCGGGCATATCAAGAATTATAAAGTCTACTAGGAAAGTAAATTTACCAATTCCTACTAGTACGTTTTCAGCTATTCCTTTTGGATATTTCACAGTCCTATCTGCCAATTCCACTGTCAACCTAGTGTGAGCTAATTCACCTAATCCTAAGTTAAGGTAGGTCGAGAGAGGCATAACACTAACGCTAGCTCCTAAGTCAACAAGGGCATTGTCAAAACAAACATCATTAATAAAGCAAGGTAAAGTGAAACTCCCTGGGTCTTTCTCCTTTCGAGGTATGGTGTTATTGATATGTGAAGCTCCATAAGCTTCCGTGAATTTTGGTCCATGATTCCCCTCTTCTTCTTCACAGTAATGATTATCCAAACGACTTGGAAAAGGAACCATCATTTGTCTTGACTTGTACAATAGTGTACTGTTCTGTCCAGTGGATACGACGTATTAGGATGATCCAATATGGCGTATCGAGTGTGAATCAGCTTCAATAGTGGTAGAAATCGACTTGACTTGATCTCTCGGGTTTGTTTCAGTTGAGCTTGGTAGGCTTCCAAATCCTCTTTCCTGTAGTACCTTGCTCATTTGCCCGATTTGTATCTCTAATGTTTTAATCGATGCTCCTTGGTTCCTTATGGCAGCATCTGTCATAGCTCGGATTTCTTTGATCAAATTTGAATTTTCTTCGTGTCTCTTTGCTGATTCACTCATGAATTTGCTCAGGGTATCTTCCATAGATTGCCTCCGTTCTTGGTACGAAGGATTGACGTTGTTCCTTTGATAGTACCCTGGAGCTGTTGCACTATATCCCCTCCTAAAAAGGTCCACCAAAAATGAGTGTAGTAATGATTCTTCTGGTTTTCCCCTTCATCTTTTTGGGGCAATCTCTGGTGTATATAGGGTCCTTTGCATTGTTCAAATCCAACTTGAGCATCATAAACTTTTTCATTCACCTTCTCTTTATCTCCCTTCAAGATATTTAGTTGTGCTGTAATAGCAAGCATCCTCAGAAAGTCTCATACTTCTCTCTTGATGATCCATTATGCCATTTTTGAGAGTAATTTCTGCCATTTTCTTGGATGCCTTTTTAGCATCTTCAGCAGCTTAGTTTGGAATGAGCACCGTTTTGGAGTCAAGAATTTGGTCGTGTCGTAATATCAACCCATTGTGAACAAAATTACCTCCTTCATCTCAACAAATAGTGTTGAGGACACTACATCAAGAAGATTCTTTAAAGCTCACCCATGCTTGAAAAAGGGTTTCATCTGACTCTTGCAAAAGTTGTTAATTTCCTCCATTTTCTTCGCAGTTCGACATTGGGTAATATGTTCAAAAACTAGTTTTAAGATCTTCCAAGTTTTGGATCGAACCAGATGGTTCATTATTCTAGCCAATGCTTGGCGGAAGCCCGTTAAGGTTACAGGAAGACTCAAAGCTTTAGTTCATCCACAATGATGTTAGGAACATGGAATAAGTCAACTATTTTGAGAACTTTCTTAATCTGTTCATTTGCATCCTCATTATCCGAACCGCTTAATGTGTTTTCTCGAATCTCCTTTAGAAATTGTCCTTTCAGTTCAAATTGATCTTTGTTATCAATTTTAGGTCTAGCAACTCCCGATCCATAATCTGTTCGGGTCTTGCTCATGTATTGCTCCATTTGTGGTTTTTTTATTCCTGCTTTTCTTCCGCTCTCTTCCTCCCGAGTATTTCTTGGTCAGAAAGTAGATTGAAATCAGGCGATCTCAATTCGTCAGGACTTAGAGTCTTGATGTGTCCCCTTGATGATCAAATTTCTCATTTAGGTTATTTGTAAGGTGTAAATAGTTCGCTCGTAGAACTCCTTGTCATGCACTACCTAAAACAAGGGATAAACAATCAGTAGGATTTGTCCCGAAGAAAGGAAAAAATTTTTGGCACGAAAATCAAATATTTCAGCTTCTGTTCCAGATAAAAATTCGATACCCTTATCCAAAGAATTAGATACGCCGTATTAATCTTGTAGGGAAGAATACGATGTATTGGACAGAGAACTGGATACGCCATATCCAATGGAAGTGAATACGCCGTATTCAACTATCGACCAAAACAATGTAGTTAAGAAAAACAATTAAATATGCAAACAATTAAACACACGAATATATACAAGCAAAAAATTAAATACATATATACAAATATTACAGAATATACAAGAATAAACTACTAGATCCTAAATTTCACAAATCCTTAAGGGTTAGATCAATTATCTAAATGTTAAAAAAACCCAAAATATTAATAAAATCAGATTAATTTTCACTCCACGGCAATGCGGCGCCAAAAAACATGAATGTGCTTGTCGTTTGAATGGTATATTTAAGATGATTCAATTTAAATTTATATTTTGCCGACTAAACCAAAAACAACACTTTAACGGGCAGTGTACCCGATCGGTAAGTTTCGTGGTAAGTAGGGAGTCGAACACTTAAAGCGAGGTTAAATCTATCCAATTTACTTAATATCTGGATTATCAATCTATGTAATTCTATATATTCTAAACCTATGTAAACCTAGTCATGTCCCTAACCTAATTCTAACAGAAAAGGGGGGTTTTCAGCTGGCAACGGTTGGTTGGTGTTCTTAAAATCAATACAAGAATCAATTCAAGACACTTTAACCCACGCAAGCTAATTAACAAAAGATAAAAGAGCGGTCGAGCCAAATATAAGAAAACTGTATTAACCATTATTAATCCGATTAGAAAGTTGGTTTGTTTATTAAGTGCAATGATTTCTTCTCTCGAGGTGGCATATCATTCTTAAGACTTAGGCGTTACATCATCCTAAGACCTAGACACATTAATTCTGTCACAATTAAAGCATCCGCATAAAGCATCCTTATTTGCTGATTATAATCTATCTTAGGGATTAAAGCAATGGTGATCTTGTTAAACCCTAGCTCATAGAGACTTTACCCACTTACCGCTTAATGGCAATTTATACACTAGTAGTCCACTTGTCCAACTATCCAATGGAATCAGAACGTTACTTGTTGAATTATCTAGGTCACCTGCTAGTCAACACGATCAATAAACCATTGGCAATATCCAATTAACTAGTTAAGCCTGAAGCGTATCCTAGACACAGACTTAGAAGGACAATATTTATGTAACTATAATTCTAGATGTATAAATTACTATATGGAGAGCTATCCCGGACTCTAGATCTACTTGGTCCGCTTCACTAGATCCAGTTGAATGATAGGTCGCATACAAAAGCGCGTAAACAAGTATAAATTGATAAACATAAACAAGCATACAATGATAAATCAAGAAATCGAGATAAACAAATACCAAACATTCAGATCTTCATAATAATGGCTAATACCCAAAGGTATTAGCCTTCAAACGTCATAATAAATACAAGAGCAATTATTTAGCCAAGGTAAACTAACCGAGTTAACGAATGATACCAAAAACTGAACGATTACTAAAGTATATGGAATTACACGATGTCTTCTATGGAATTGATAACGTTGCTCGACCTCTTCTGCTCTTTTTCTCCTCTGAAAATCAACTTTTATGGTTTAGGTATCGAGAATATGATTTAGCACACTGAAAACTCGTTTTTGAGTTTTCTATTTATAAGGTCTGGAAGTCGGTTGGATACGGCGTATCCAAGTGTTGGATATGGTGTATTGGGGATTTCTTGGAGTATGGACCACGCTTGATATCTTCCAGAATATTATATTGATTTCATATTTTGAATACGGCGTATTGAGTATCTCTGGATACGGCATATTTAAGCTTATTCCTTTGTGGTCTTTGGTGAGTGCAGGCACGGATATGCCGTATCTTCCTTGATGGATACGGCGTATTGGTCTTCAGAATAATAATCTTCAAAATATCTTCATTTAAGCTCCAGAATGCGCGCCTTTTGCTATCTTTCACCAATTACTCCATAATTACAGCAATTCTCAAATGTAAACGATTAAGTAACAATTTTTTGCAATAACTATACAAAATGGGTTAATAACATGGGATAAATAATAAATACTTGTGTTACTTGTATGTATTATAAATAACGTAAAATGAACAAATAAATAATTTCAACTTTTTTCCCGTGAACCCCGTTGAAATATTTGAGTCTTCAATTACGCTATGGTAAAATTATAGAAGGAATTGCATATATATCTCTACAAAGACTAAAAATTGCATATATATCCAACACAAACATAAAATTGCGTATATATCCTTTTTAAACACAAAAATTGTCATGTATATTCAAATAATTATTTTATATATATTTAAAAACAAAAAGACACATGATAATTGCAATTTAAATATAGGATTACCATTATATCTTCTACTTATAATAAACTTATACACCAATCATATTCACAATCTCCACACACATATTAGTTCTTATTTTGCTTGATCGAATATGTATCTATGTTTTCCATGTTGAATTGAAATTGCTTATTTGCTGAAAAAAAATTTGAAATTGCTTATAATCAACCCCAAAAAAACCCACACAACCAACGGTACTAGAACATGATTTTTATTAAAAATTAATACTTGAATGAATTAAAAGATAAACTGTACACGAGTCCATATTAAACATCTTGTTATATCACTTGATTTTTCAAATGAATTAAAAATTGATTCGTAACGATGTATATTGAAACTTCTCTTTAACATGGACTCTAATTAATTGAATCAAATTTTAGTGCGAAAAAGAAATTAAAACATATATCTTCACGAGGTTTGTCACCCGTGCGCTGTCGCGGAGCGAGCGAGACTAATTTTGCAGCGGACCGCTAACGCCAAGTACTATTTTTCAGCGATTGAGACTCACCTTGCAACGAACTGATAAGCCTAAAGACTATTTCCGTAAACATTTTAAAATATATATTAGACTTCAACATTTTTTATAAAATCGTACGCATGTCAGAACCATAGCAATATTTGGCTCGTTTTGTTCGCAATTCGATGATCTTTTCAGCGATTTTTTTTCCGAATGAATCGATAGATATACGCTCCGTAATTGACGAATAAAGTTTATTTTATTGAAAAATCGTAATTAGGTGAAAGTTGAGGGTGCGTTTTGAAAATTGAGTTTTACAAAATATGAAAGAAAAACATAAATAGGTTAAAGTTCACGATGCGTTTTGGAAATTCGGTTTTTTAAATATATATATTAAACTTCAACATTTTTTATAAAATCGTACGCATGTCAGAAGCGGTGCAATATTGGGCTCGTTTTGTTCGCAATTCGACGATCTTTTCAATGGAATTTTTTTTCGAATAAATCGGTACATATGCGCTCCATATTTGATAAATAAAGTTTTGTTATATAAAAAAGCCGTAAATAGGTTAAAGTTCAGGATGCGTTTTAAAAATAAATAAAAAAAATTTCTTTTTCCTCGAGATGCGTGCATGGAGGAATATTTTATTCCAAAAAGAGGTGTTACTATAATTAATTGAATCAACGAGGTTTGTCACTCGCGCCCTGCGGCGGAGCGCGCGAGACTATTTTTGCAGCAGACCTATAAAGCCAAGTACTTTTTATCAGCGATTGGGACTCACGTGGCAACGAACCGATAACCCTAAAGACTATTTTCGTAAACATTTTAAAATATATATTAAACTTCAACATTTTTTATAAAATCGTACGCATGACAGAACCATTGCAATATTGGGCTCGTTTCGTTCGCAATTCGATTATCTTTTTAACGACATTTTTTTCCGAATGAATCGATATATATGCGCTCCGTAATTGACAAATAAAGTGCGCTTTGAAAATTGAATTTTAAAAAATATGAAAGAAAAACGTAAATAGGTTAAAGTTCAGGGTGCGTTTTGGAAATTCGGTTTTTTGTATTATATTAGACTTCAAATTTTTTTATAAAATCGTACGCATGTCAGAAGCGGTGCAATATTAGGCTCGTTTTGTTCACAATTCGACGATCTTTTCAATGATATTTTTTTCCGAATGAATCGCTTCATATTTGATAAACAAAGTTTGTTGTATAAACAAGTCGTAAATAGGTTAAAGTTCAGGGTGCGTTTTGAAAATATAAAAAAAGATCTTTTTTTTATCGAAATGCGTGCATCAAGGAATTTTTTTATTCCCAAACACTGTTCATCATTTCTGCTCTTTATATATATACTTATAATTTTTAGTGCTAAAAAGAAATTTAAACATATATCTTCATGTGGAGTGTTGATACGATTCTCAATAGGCCAAAAACAATGATATGATCTTTATGGGACACAATATTTGGCGTTGCTGTGTAGATATCAGTATATAGAGTGGCTGCAAAGTTATGCAGGTAAGGTGTCTGATGGTTTTTCAGTTGAGATAATGCAAGTACTTCTTATTATTTGTGTTGTTGTTTGCTTTATGGGATGGGATTTCATCTATGGTAGGCCATTGCAAATTGATATTCTTGGTCCATTCGAATGCCTTTGAGTGGGATTGCTTTGTTTGTCATTGTGAAATTTAGTTTTGGTTTGTCCTTTGTATTTGGAGTTAATTGCATAAATGGTCCCTGTGGTCTGTCGGGTTTAACGAAAATGGTTCCTCATCTTTTTTTTGGATCCTCTCCCTATGGTTTCGACATGTATCGGGTTTGGTCCCTTGACCAATATTTTCGTCAGTTTGACCATTAAATTTATGTTTGGAAGGGTGAAATGACAAAGATACCCTCATCTTCTTCATATTTAATTCATATACATTATCTCCCCATCATTTTTCTCAGCCACCTTCCCCAAACTCCAGCCACCCCTAAATTTCAATATCATCATCTTCCCAAATTTATTTAATGAACAAAAGTAAAAAAATCCAATCACCTAAAATAATAATCTCACAAAAATCACAAATCCTAAATATTAAGAAACGAACCAACGCTGATAACCACTTCTTTAAAGCACAAGATATAATGAACAATCATTTTAATCCACAAAAATCTAGAACTATATCCTAACAAAAATCCTACAACAAGAAACAACAAAAATAGAATTCAAATTATTTCCCAGATTCCTAGATCTAAAAAACTTTTGAAGAAAGAAAAGAATGATGGTCTGATGTGGTTGTGGATGAAAAAATAAACCCAAACACCCTCTTTGATTTATTCTTCAACCACCAATTTAGCTTGCACTTCCCACCTTCTTCATTTCTCTTCCATGAATCATTCTAGCATTAATTAAACAACTCCATGGACAATAGTTTCACACAATACTCAAAACCACTCATTTTTTACAATCACACAAAATAATCTGGAAACCAAACAAACAAATACCACCCGAATCTAATAAAATCGAATCTGATGGTGTTCTTGTTGTTGTATACGTTGTAGTGTTGGTTGTCTTGGTTTTTTCGGGATTGATGGTGGTGGTGACAAGCTTATAGGATTGTGGTGTTAGTGGCTGCTTTATTTTGATGGTGGTGACAGGTTATAGGAGGGTTGTGGTGGTGGTAGGTTGTGAAGGTGTGTGTGTGTTTTAATATGATATGAAATTTTTGAGATTAAAAAGAAAGAGATGTAAAATGTCTGTGTTTGGTGTGTTGGTGGAGATAAGTTATAGAGTTTTTAATGTAACACAATTGAAAAGGCGATTATACCCTTGATTTAACAGTCAAACTGACAGAAATATTGGTCAAGGGACCAACCACGATATGAGTCGAAACCACAGGAAGAGGATCTGAGAAAAAAAGATTAGGGACTATTTTCGTTAAACCTGACAGACCATAGGGACCATTTATGCAATTAACTCTTGTATTTGTTTTTATTCTTAGTTTTTGTTTTTTAGGGCCCATTATTTTAATCATCTTGTTGTTATAATGGGTGCCTTTGTTTGTATTTTAAAAACCAACTTGAAGTGAACAATGTTTCTTTGAAAATATAGCAATTTTAAAAAATTTATAGTTCAACTATAGTATAGCAAATTTATGAAAAAACTTAAGCTGTTAAAAGAAAAGATTCGAGTTTGGATAAAGATTTACAAGGAAAGCACGAAGAGTGGGAAACGAACATTAAATTCTGAATTGGTCCAAATCGATTCTAAGATTGATAGAGGGGAAGGAAGTGATAGTGACATTAACAGGAGACACGAAGTTATCCGTTTAATTCAAGACATTGAAAAGGTTGATACTTTGGAAATGGCTCAAAAAGCAAAAATAAAATGGGCTATAGAGGGTGATGAAAATTCAAAGTATTTTCACGGCGTTATCAACAAAAAGAGAGGTCGATTTACGGTTCGTGGTGTGATGGCGAACGGTACCTGGCTTGATTCTCATAATTCTGTGAAGATGGAGTTCTTCGAGCACTTTAAAAATAGATTTGATAAACCTGGTGTTTGTGGTATTCAACTTGTGAGTGAGTTTCCAAATCGTCTCTCTACTGATCAGAAAGAGTTTTTGGAGGGCGAGGTTTCTAATGCAGAAATAAAAAAGGCGGTTTGGGATTGTGGCATCGATAAAGCTCCCGGCCCCGACGGATTTACTTTTGGTTTCTATCGACGGTATTGGAATTTAATTGAGAAGGATGTTGTTGATGCTATAAGGTGGTTCTTTGAGTTCGGTAATATTCCCAAAGGAGGTAATTCGTCTTTCATCTCTCTTATTCCTAAGATTCCTAACGCCAATATGGTAAAGGACTTTAGACCGATAAGTCTTATAGGGAGTGTTTATAAAATTATTGCAAAGATATTGGTAAATCGGCTTGTTATGGTTGTAGGTGACCTTGTTAA
>BQNB010017991.1:53674-68988 GCA_026074375.1 Tanacetum coccineum
CAATTCTCAAATATAAATGATTAAGCAACAATTCTTTGCAATAACTATACAAAATGGGTTAATAACATGGGATAAATGATGCTATAAAATAGATGTTATTTGATGTCATCAAATATCTCCCCACTTGAATCCTACTTGTCCTCAAGTAGACTTTAGAAGTTTGTAAAAATGTATCCCTAACGATATTTTCCGTTAAAGCACTTTTTTGATCTATTACAAGTACACAACCAAACACCTCATGAAAAAGGAAGATGAAAATACTCAAATCACTCAACTAATCTATGTGGTAACATGTAACTAATTCTGTTGATCTGACTCACCACCAGCTTCGAGTCCACCTTTACATCTATGTCTTGAACCTTTATCTTTCTTGTCATGCGGAGCCCTGCGAGCAGGGCCTCGTATTCTGCCTCGTTATTCGTGCTGGTGAAGTTCAATCGGAGATCGTACGTGAATTCGACACCGCTAGGACTGATAAGAACCAAACCAGCTCTGAACCCTTTACTGTTTGACGCACCATCTGTAAAGGGGGTCCATCTCTCCACATCATCTTTGTTTGGCAACTTGGGTGGTAATCAAAAGAACTCTCTAGTG
The DNA here is from genome assembly GCA_026074375.1 of Tanacetum coccineum. Classification (NCBI taxonomy): domain Eukaryota; kingdom Viridiplantae; phylum Streptophyta; class Magnoliopsida; order Asterales; family Asteraceae; genus Tanacetum; species Tanacetum coccineum. The sequence goes on from BQNB010017991.1 coordinate 54,269, forward strand.
GGAGTTCTCACCGGAGCTTTTGATAAGAAGTCCGCCAGAACCTGTCCTTTTATGGTGTTTCTTAGCTCGTAAGTTATGTTGTATGCCCCCAACTCCACCGAGTACTTGGCCAATTTCCCTGATGCTTGATCCTTATTTAGTATCTGCTTGAGTGGCTGGTCCGTTATGACTATGATGGGGTGAGCCTCGAAGTACCTTCGTAACCTCCTAGACATGTGTAACAATGACATGGCCAATTATTCCAACGAGGCATAGTTTTTCTCGGCTTCGTTCAACGTCCTACTCATGTAGTGTATTAGACATTGTTTCTGCTTTCTTTCGGTTAGCAATACGGCATTCACGGCATCCGTTGCCGCTGCCACGTATACGTATAGCGTTTCTTCCTTTACTGGGGTGGTTAGCAACGACAACTCTACTATGACTTTTTCATCTCTTGGAACGCCTTTTTTGCGCTTTCAGTCCAGCGGTATTCGTCCTTTTTTTCCTTTGTTATGCCCTTTAGAGTTTTGAAGAAAGGTAATGACTTTTCAGCGGACCAGGACAAGAATCTTTTTAATACAGCCAGCTTTCCACTTAGGTTCTGCATCTCTTTTAATGTCCGAGGGGATTTCATGTCGGTGATTGCCTTGGTTTTCTTTGGGTTAGCCCGGATTCCTTCGGAGGTGACCATATACCCTAGAAATTTTCCTTCTTCCACTCCAAACGAACATTTTTTTGGGTTCAACTTCATGTTGATCCTTCAGAGGTTGTCGAATGTCTTGGCGATGTCCGCGATCAGGACTTTCTCTTCATTGCTTTTGATGACTGTGTCATCCACATATGCCTCTAGGTTCCTTCCGATATGGGAGTGAAAATCTGCATCCACTAACCTTTGATAGGTAGCCCCTACGTTCTTAAGTCCAAACGGCATCTTCATCTAGCAGTGCGTGCCTTGGTTCGTGTAGAACGCAATTTTCACTTTGTCGTCCTGAGCCATCTACACCTGATGGTATCCCTTATACGCATCTAGAACGCATTTGTATCGAAAGCCTACCACATACTTTATTTTTCCGTCAATGTTCGGCAAAGGGTAGTAGTCTTTTGGGCATGCCGAGTTAAGATTTTTGAAGTCTATGCACATCCTCCAGCTTTCGTCGCTTTTTTTCATGAGCACCGGGTTTGATATCCATGTATGGTATCTCACCGAATGGACTATTCCTGCGTTCATCCATTCTTCCACTTCTTTGATTACCAACTGGGTTCTGTCGGATGCCAGAACCCTTCTTTTTTATGCGACGGACCCTACCAAGGGATTAACATTTAGGGAGTGTTTTATGATTCTTCTTGGTATCCCCGTCATATCGGCCGGTTCCCATGCGAAAACATCCATACTTTTATTTAGTAGTGTTCTGAGCTGGCTCTTACATTCTTCTGACAGGTTTCCCCCTATTGTTACCAGCTGATCCGGGTATGCCGGGTTAACCAACGTCTATTTTTTCAAATCCACTCTTTCTGGGACTTCTTTCACTTGGTTGATATTCTGATTGACCTCCTGCTCGACCATCTGCTTCTTTTCTAACCTCCGACACTCAGAAATGACGGCCGACCGAGTAACTAGAGTCGCGACCCCCTTTGGGGTGGGGAACTTTACCATGGATGTATTGTCGAGGAAACCGCTCGGAGGGATCTTAAACCCGTTCTTCCAAAGATGACATTATAAGGTGAAGGCACCGTACTACGGTAAAGTTAATCGTCACTGTCCTAAACAAACCTCTGTCACCGAAGACCACTTCCAACTCTATTTTCCCTAACGGTTTCACCACGCCTCCTGCGAAACCCACTAAATCCACCTGGGTGCTCCTTAAACGCGACCTTATAGCGAGACTCAAGTTCTTAAAGCAATGTTTGAAAATCACCTCTACCGACGCTCCCTGGTCCACGTATACCCTGCGAACCAAGTATCCTTTCATGACCGCTTCTAGATAAGTAGGTTGTCTGAGGCGTCTTCCATCGATAGAGGAGGAAACACGATTGGTGCTTTCATCCAACTCTCATCCCTTTCGATTGACTTTCTCTTCCTATCGTTCGGCCATGACCTTATCATGTTTATGACTTTGTCCTTTCCTGCGTCCCTTCCTTTTGCATTCCCTCGGCCCCTTTTTCTAACATCCTTGATTACGTAGTTGAGTTTTCCTGACTATAAAGCCATTTCTAGGTGCATACTCAGCTGAAAGCAGTCGTTGGTGTAATGTCCTTTCTCTCTATTATAGTCACACTATTTGTCTTGATTTTCTTTCTTGGGTGGGAGCTGCATTGGCCTTGGTGGCTGCAGGTTCAGCTGTGGTTCTAAGGCTAATATTTCCTTAGGTAATTTAGTGAGTGAGCTGAGGTTAAACTAGGGATGATGGAACCCTTTATCCCTAGGTGCCTGATATGGGATTTGAGCACGATACAGTACCAATGCGTCCCTGTTATTAAACGCGCCCCTCCTTTTATTTCTTTTCCTATCAGCTCCGTACCCTCCCCTGTGGAACCGGTCTTCCCTCCTGCTGACTGGTCCTTTTGATTTTCTGGATGCTTCTGACACTTCCCCTTTGGGCAGTTCCGTGCTAGCGAATGCTTCTTCCGACCTTACAAAGTCGTCCAGCCTTATCATCATCTCATCCACCGTCTTCGGCACTTTGTCGGAGTATCGTTTAGCCAGTTCTAGGAATTTGTGAGCGTCCATGAATGATGATATCTTCATGACCTCCGGGACACCCGTGATAAAGCCTGTTTCTACGGTCCACCTTTCCTTGAAAGCCACAAGGGTTTCATTGGCCTTTCTCATAATCTTGGTTATTTTTGTTGGATCTTTGAAGCATGCTTTTCTCGTTGAAAATCTAGTTATGAACTGCTGCCTGAGTTCCACCCATCCGTCGATGCTTCCTCCTGAGAGGTTCTCGAACCATCCTCTCGCGCTCCCATCCAGGGTTTGTTGGAACATACGACACCACACCGGCATGGGTCATTCACCTGAGTTTGCTGCGGACGAGAACGACTAAGATGGTCTTCCGGATCGGTCGTTCCATCATACAATTTGATGTTTGCCGGCATTTTGAATTCTGGGCTGGCAAACTCTATTATCCTCCGAGTTAAGAAGGTTTTTACTGCCTCCTTGAAAGGCCTCTTCAGATCAGCGTCCCCTATTTCTTTTCCCTTTACCACCGTCGTCACCCTCGTCCGGTCCTCTACATCGTCGAAGCTTAGGTGTATCGGCGATACATTCCCCCTTTCCATCATGTTCTTTCAATACTGACCTAAGGGCCGAGAGGTGCCCTTCGATCTACTCCTTTGCGGACGGAGTGGTCTCCGTAAGCGGGGTTTCGACATTAACTTTGAGAGGCCCCCAGAAGTGGACCCGATGATACCAGCAGGTGTTGGCCCAATGTTGTCTCCGGGGGTTCCTCTGAGCAGTCCACCTGTCATTCTAGTGCTTAGGTAGATTGACTAAGTGTCCCACGGATATCGCCAATTTATTGAAGTAAATATTCACACCTCGGAGGGTATTCCTGTTTCGGTAGAACTAAAGTTCTTCGGGTTCCTGAAATATATGAGACAAATGCGTTAGCCTCGTCTTGGGGTTGTCCCAAAATCAAGCTCTGGCGTAAGGATGAGTAACGGGATATTTCAATAGCTAAGTATGAGTAAAATGTAGTTGAGAGTGAGATTAATGCCTTTGTAAGTGTGTAAATGAAAGGTATTTATACACGTTCGAGGAACAGTGTCGGGACACTGTTCTTGCATTGTGCTCGTACTGCAAAGCATGGAGTTCTGAGATATACCTAGTACTCTTGTCAGGTGTTAGACGAAATCTTAGGGACGCAATCTCGTGAATTTAGGAGAACGAGTAGCCTATGTGTTGTTCTGGTATATCTTTCGAAAGTCTTACCGGAGAACCTTTCGAAAAAGCCCTCTAGTGATCCTTTCGGGTACCTCCGTCGTCAGGCTCCACAAATTTAGAGAGCTTTAGTAGAGGTAAGATCTTGCGCCACATATGTATAAAGAGAGAGAGAGATCCTTTGGACGCTCTTTGCAATCCTTGGATGACCTATCACATAGAGTAAACACTCGTCAACCTTACCCTGGGTTTAACTCTAAAACCAAGCTCCAACGTGAGAGTAAGTATATGAGTATGGTCTGAAGGAAATGCAATAAGTGTAAGTAAATGCAAGTGAGAGTTTTAAATGAGATAGGTATTTAAAAATACTCAAATCACTGTACCTAAGAACATAGGGAAAAAGCGACCCAGACTACGCCTATTCTAGATGATAGGTCACTGTTCCACGTGGGGGACAATATCCCTAGATATTTGGGTTGGCGACACACGCCCGGTTCTTGTAACGGAGGATCACTGGATAATAGGAGTCCTTTCGATAAAGGGATGTCTTAGCTCTTTCTCTATGTGTCGTTGTTGTTTATTGGGATTTATTCATTTGATATACCTAGCGCCATCTGTTGTTCGGCTAACGTCTTTCGGTGTAACTAACGGCGTGGGTTGTTCGTTATGTGGCGTTCGAACATATACATGAACATGTCCCCCAATATTGTATTATGAATTTATATGAGTGATGCAATACTTATAAAAAATTTGAGTTCTCTTTTTTTATTATTTTTTTCGGACTTTACCGGGTTGGGTTAATAATGGGCTACTAGCCAAAAGTCATAACTATCGAATATGTTAAAAAGATGATGCGTCATACCTAGGAAATAGAGATGTTGACACATGTCATTGGGAGTCCTTTTTGTGGCTGTGATGGTTCCACGTCAATATTTGACATGACGTGACGCTTCCTTTCCCACCACTTTATTTTATAAATAGGGCTTTCCCCTCATTTTTATAGTTTCACATCTCCTATTTGTTTCAGACAATTTAGAAGTTTTAGAACTCTGATACTTGAGGTGCGTTTCATATTTGTTTCTTTTTGCTTGGCATTATTCCTCGTCCCTTTTTCCCCTTCGGATCCTTTGCAATATTCGAAGAGTAGTCGGCCAGTAAGGAGGCCAACGTGCAAAAGTTCAATATGCAAGTTATTAATTCCATGATGTATGAAAGGGAGGTTGATTGAGTTGCCAAAGCATATGTCATTCCGCTCCACCTGAACCCTAGAGTTGCTTCTCCGGATATGACTCTGGATGAGTTGTCGGTGCATGCCATTCGTTTGTACCTTCATCATTTTAAGCAGGGAGGACTTAGGATTCCCTTTTCCACCTTGTTTCTGGGTATAGTGAAACATTTTAGGGTACATATTTCTCAGCTAACCGAACGACGATGTTCGAAATGTATTGCCGAGCCTTAGACATCGTACCCACCATCACTCTCTTTCAGTTTTTTATAAATCAAGAAAACAAGGCCACTAGTTTTCCTTTGAGCCTTGTAATGGCAAAAAATTTAAAACTTGCTTTAAGAAGTCTACTTCTAGTCTGAAACACTAGAAAGATAGGTTATTTTAGTTGACCGACGGGAAGCTCTAAATGCCACGAAGGAATCATGATTCTAGCATTGCAGATCCTGCTCCTCTTGCTGGTACCTATAGTGTAGATGATATAAAGAGATTGAGTGAGTTTGTTATTGCGCTCGCAAGCCTCATCCAAGCTTATTATTTGTGGCTGAGCTATGGTAGGAAGCATCCGGGCTACCCGGGTTGTTTAAAGGATATTTAAGGGAAGGGTAATACCCCCTTCCCCCATTGTCATTGACTTGATGGCTTATTGTTTTGCGCATTATCTAATTCTTTATTTTATTCGTGCTTGTTTTTCAATTGTTACTATGACCGATGTTTCTACATCTTTCGGATTGGCCGAGAACCAAGGTTGGTCATGAGGATCTTGTAGCTGATGGGGAAGTTCTTCTTACATAGACGACTCTCCCGTTGCACGCAATGAAGATGTCCCAAAGAAGACAAAGCTGATGAAGTTGGTTGAAGAGGCGGACCTGAAGGTGGTTGCCAAAAAAGAAAAGAAAAAACTTATTTGAAAGCCAAGACCTCCAAAAAGACTATTAGCAAGCGAAAGACTAGATGGGGTGAGGGGTTCCTCTAGGCCTTCCAAGAAGAAAGCACACATAGAGGCTTCGCCGGTTGTTGAGGTAAGCGTTGATCATGATTTGCCGTGTGCTCCTATCATCCAAGCAGAACCGTTAGAGGTTCTGGCTGAGGCTCTTTACATATCTGATAATGCATCGAGCACCATTTGGATATTGTTGGAAATGATGATTATGGACATGATTCCATTGAAAGCGTTGTTGTTGAGAATCTTTCTCCACGAGGCAGAGTTGATCATGAACCAATGGTGGATGCATCGTCCGAACCTCTAATGATCAACCAGAACATGAAACTATGTTGATAAATCTCATGTTCATGGAAATGTTGAGAAAGGTCCGACTATGGAAAATGAGTCATTGTCTCGTACCTCTACCGGTTTGTTTTCGTTAAATAAGTTAGAAGTTTTTAAGGTTGTTTGAGTTGTGATCCTCTGGTCTAATGTTTGCATTCGCTTGTGCTCAGGTCACCCTTTCCAGTCTTCTAAAAATCATGGGAAGGGGATTTGCACCGAGGAGAACTCCGGTGGTACTAGAGTTAAGCATTGCGTTATACTTTTATGTTTTATTTATGATGTATATCCAATTTACTTATAATATATCCTTTAGGTGGACTTGGACCTGTCAGGGAACCTGCCTTTGATGATCGGCCTTTCATCCCTCAGTGGGGTTTGAAGCAGAGTTCTCGCATGAGCAACTTATTCAATTGTCGTGATATGTTGATGCATCTTTTTACTCGGGCAGACCAAGAGTTCATGAATGCAAGTGTATCAGATTATCAAGCCCTTTAGAGAGGAGCTTATTATCACAAGCCAACATGCTCTTAAGGTATGAAGCTTTGAATGATGACTATGTGGATCTTCATCATATTCATAAGTCTTGAAAGGACATTGCTCAATGCTTCGAGGAGACGAAGCAATATTTGGAGAAGCACTGTAGCGAGTACGATGATAAGGTTTAAACTTACGATCATTTGCTGAAAGGTCATGCATGTTGTGTTATTGTTGATAAGGGGTTGGATGAAAGAATAGATGATCTAGAGAAATAGAAAAAGACTTGGTTGATGGTTGGTGGTAAGCAGGTGAAGAGGATTATGTAGCTGGAAGAAGAGTTGGCCGTGTCGAAGAAATAGGTCGAGAAGCTGAGGAAAGAGAGAGAGAGAGAGAGTTTGGCGGTATCAGGCAGAAATTGTTAGGTAGAAGATGATTTATGAATTCCTTCTGGCCTTTATACGACTCCTCATCCAAAGTAACAAATACAAGAGGAGCTTGGCCGAGCTGTTCAGTCTGGCATATACCGCTGGGTGGATCAAAGGAATAAGGATTGGCCGCTCTTAGGAGTCTGTGAAGGTCATCGTGCAGGGACATCTAATCTGGATGTGAAAGCTCCATCTAAGTTTGAAAGACTCAATGAAGCGCTATTTGTTAAAAGGTACCTGATGTGTCGTTGTGTGGTGTATAATTTATTGATTCAAGTTTTAAATTTATATTTTGCCGACTAAACCAAAAACAACACTTTAACGGGCAGTGTACCCGATCGGTAGTAGTTTTGTGGTAAGTAGGGTGTCAAACACTTGAAGCAAGGTTAAATCTATCAATTTAATTAATATCTTGGTTATCTAGTGTTGATCCCACTTGAATGGATCTTGAATTCCTTAGCTTGTGTAAGGTTTAGTTATGCAAGATAAATCCTACACAACTATGATAGAAACTTTGTAAAATATATCAAAGATTATGCGGAATCTAATCTTTGATCAATAAGAAGAATATGCAATAGAACAGTAATTCTAATGATCACACAGATTAACAAACAAAGCTTTAATATATTAATACGAATACTCTAACTAGTATTAGGGTTACAAAACCTTGAAGCTATAACGATATCAAAACAAAAGATATCAAACTCTATGCCCTAGGACCTCCTTTTATACACCAAGGAGTCCTAGTCGATTTACAATATATTCCTAAAACTTAGAATATTCTCAAAGATCTATTCTATAAATAACAATCCTTATCAACTAAGTAATCTTGATCTCCAATCAATCTTTATCTTTTCTCTGAGCAGTCTTTATCCTTTCTCTGATAGTAGAAAATATTCTAGCAGTCTTAATCTTTTCAGCAATTGTTACTTTGTAATAGCAGCATTAACTCTGAACAAGCAGTAGTAATTATACACCAGCAGCATTAAATGTGTACAAGCAGTAGTAACTACTTAGAATATTTTCTTTAATCTTCTCCAGCAATACTAACTTTACTCTAGCAGTACTAACATATACTAGCAGTAGTAACTAGCAGTACTAATATACACTAGCAGTACTAAGTTACACTAGCAGTACTAAGTTACACTAGCAGTACAAACTACTTAGCATTATCAGCAGTAACTCTAAGATCATCAAGAAGTCTTTTAATCCCAACACCTTAACATGGTGGAACTCCCACGTTAGGGCTATCGGTCATGATATTGCATATGCAATGCCATGGAAAACCTTGAAAAAGATGATGACCAATAAATACTGTCCAAGATGTGAGATCAAAAAGCTAGAAACTGAAATGTGGAACTTAAAGGTAAAAGGTACCGATGTGCTGAGTTATAACCAACATTTTCAAGAGTTGGCATTGATGTGTGATAGGAGGTTTCCCGAGGAATCGGATGTGGTTGAAAAGTATGTCGGTGGTCTTCCTGACATGATTCATAAAAGTGTGAAGGCATCAAGGCCTAAGATGATGTAGGAGGCAATTGAGTTTGCAACGAAACTGATGGATAAAAAGATCCTCACTCTTGCTGAACGTCAGGCTGAGAATAAAAGGAAGTTTGAGGACACTTTAAGGAACAATCAAACCAACAACATCCATTCAAAAGGAACAATGTGGCACGGGCTTACACTGCTGGTTCTGGTGAGAAGAAACCTTACGGATGATCTAAACCTTTGTGTCCCAAATGCAACTATCACCATGATGGGCAGTGTGCTCCCAAGTGCACTAACTGCAAGAGGATTGGCCATTCGGTCTGTGACTGTAAAAGCCGACCTGCTGCTACCAAAAACAACCAGAGAGCCTAAGGGGAAAATCAAAGAGCTCTCACTTGCTTTGAATGTGGAGCTCAGGGTCATTTCAGGAGCGATTACCTGAAGTTAAGGAACAGAAATCAAGGGAATCGGGCTGGAAATGGTAATGCTGTAGCAAGAGCTTATGTTGTGGGCACTGCCGGGACAAACCCAAATGCTAATGTTGTCACGGGTACGTTCCTTCTAAACAACCGTTATGCTTCGATTTTATTTGATACTAGTGCCGATAGAAGTTTCATATCTACTGCATTTAGTTCTTTGATTGATATCATCCCAACTACATTAGACCATGGTTATGATGTCGAGTTAGCTGACGATAGAATAATTTAGGTTAATACACTTATACGGGGTTGTACTTTGAATTTTCTAAATAATCCATTCAACATCGACTTAATGTCCGTAGAGATGGGTAGTTTTGACGTCATTATTGGTATGGACTGGTTATCTAAATACCATGTCGTAATCGTTTGTGATGAGAAACTCGTTCGTGTTCCCTTTGGAAACAAAATTTTAACTTTTCATGGTGACGGAAGCAACAACAGACACGAGTCTCGATTAAACATCATCTCGTGCACCAAAACACAAAAGTATTTGCTAAAGGGATATCCTATCTTTTTGGCATATGTTACTACGAAAAAGGCTGAAGAAAAGTCAAAGGAGAAGCGACTTAAAGACGTACCAATAGTTCAAGACTTTCCTGAGGTATTTCCTGAGGACTTGTCAGGTATTCCACCAACCCGCCAAGTGGGATTCCAAATAGATTTGATACCTGGTGCTGCACCTATGGCACGAGCACCTTATCGATTAGCTCCGTCCGAGATGAAAGAATCGTCAGACCAACTAAAAGAACTTTTCGACAAAGGCTTTATAAGACCCAGTTCCTCACCTTGGGGAGCTCCAGTCTTGTTTGTCAAGAAGAAGGATGGATCATTCCGGATGTGCATTGATTACCAAGAATTGAATAAGCTGACGGTGAAGAACTGTTATCCGCTACCAAGGATTGATGATTTGTTCGATCAACTTTAAGGGTCGAGTGTCTACTCGAAGATCGACCTGAGATCGAGTTACCATCAACTTAAGGGTTCGTGAAGAAGACATTCAGAAGACCACATTCAGAACTCGATATTGACATTATGAATTTCAAGTTATGTCATTTGGTTTGACTAATGCACCTGCTGTATTTATGGACCTCATGAATCGGGTATGCAAACCATACCAGGACAAATTCGTGATTGTCTTTATTGACGATATTCTGATATACTCAAAGAGCAAGCAAGAGCATGAAGAACATCTCAAGTTAATCTTGGAGTTGCTTAAAAAGGAGCAGTTGTATGCCAAATTCTCTAAATGCGAATCTTGGATTCCTAAAGTACAGTTCCTTGGTCACGTGATTGACAGTCAGGGTATTCACGTAGATCCCGTCAAGATCGAATCCATTAAAGATTAGGCGTCTCCTAAGACTACAACAGAGATTCGTCAATTTTTAGGTCTTTTTGGTTATTACCGCGGATTCATTGAAGGACTTTTAAAGATCGTAGAAGTTGTGTAGTGCACCAATTATGGCTTTACCCGAAAGAAGCGAAGATTTTATCATTTACTGTGATGCTTCGATCAAAGTTGTGGGTGTGGTGCTAATGCAAATAGAAAAGGTGATTGCTTATGCATCACGGCAACTAAAAATTCATGAGAAAAACGATACAACTCATGATTTAGAGTTAGGAGCAGTAGTGTTCGCTCTAAAGATTTGAAAGCATTATCTGTACGGGACAAAATGTACCGTGTTCACTGACCACAAGAGTTTACAACACATCCTTGATCAGAAGGAATTGAACATAAGACAAAGCCGTTGGTTGGAATTGCTCAGTGATTACGATTGTGAAATTCATTATCACCCGGGGAAAGAAAATGTAGTGGCTGATGCATTGAGCAGGAAAGAACAAAATAAGCCATTATGGGTTTGAGCATTAGTTATGACTATTGGTTTGGATCTTCTCAAGCAGATTTTGGAGGCTCAGATTGAGGCAAGAAAACCAGAAAACGTCTGAAGATGTGGGAGGTATGCTGATTGAAAATCCAAAAGACCTAGAAAAATCCAAGAAGGAGAAATTGGAACCGCGTGCGGACGGAACACTGTATTTAAATAACCGAAGTTGGTTGCCGGGCTATGGTGATCTAAGGACTCTGATTATGCATGAGTCTTACAAGTCAAAATATTCTGTTCATCCGGGTTCCGATAAAATGTAGCAAGATATGAAGCAATTATACTAGTGGCCTAACATGAAAGCTGACATTGCAACCTATGTTAGCAAGTGTTTGACGTGTTTAAAAGTCAAAGCTGAACACCAAAAACGATCTGGCTTGTTGGTACAACCAGAGATTCCTCAATGGAAGTGGGACAATATCACTATGGATTTTGTCACCAAGCTCCTATGGACACAAAGTGGAAACGATACCATATGGGTAATTGTAGACAGACTCACCAAGTCTGCATACAATATGGGTAATTGTAGACCGACTCACCAAGTCTGCACACTTTTTATCAATGAGGGAGAATGACCCTATGGACAAACTAGCAAGAATGTACTTGAAAGAAGTAGTCACGAGACATGGAATACCAGTGATATTTGCTAAATTGTACATTAAATTACCCGGGATTTTGCCAAATAAAAGCAATAAAAATGCCAAAAGAATAGAAAATGTGTGCTTTTGTGTCCAATTGTGCAGGAAAGGATTAAAAAGACGAAAAGAAGCAAAAACGGTCAAAAACCGACAAGAAACGGGAAAAAGACAAAGAGACAAGAGCAAGAGTGAGAAATCAGCCAGAGATCACAGCCGGATCAGCCCGACACAGCAAGAAATGAAGTCAAAGGAAGAAACAATGAAGCCAAGGACTAAAAGTAACAAGCCTTCAAAGTTTAAAAGCTCATTTGGAGTTATAATCAAGGGGACTTAATTTTGCCAATTGGTGAAAATGTTTAGTAAAGAAGAAAAGGAAGAAAGAAAGAACAAGGACTGGAATTGCCATTCTCCAAACTGTTTTTACACTATATTTGTGCGGGACAAGAGACGGGGACCAATTGTGTCAACTTCTCATACATTCAAATAATAAGCCGCTTTTATCGCAACAGACTAACAACTTCAACAGCATTTCCCGCCCAAATTTCACACAACCCAACTTCGCAAATCACCCTCCCCCGCTCCTTTATAAGCCTTCAATCCTTCTCATACACTCTCCCCAATCACAAGCCACCACGTGTAAACACATGATTGGCCAGGACACATCATCAAACCCATCAAACGGCCACAAATCGACTTCAAAAGATCAACGGCTGTGATTTGATGGACCATTCTAGAAATCTTTCCCTCTCTTCACCTCTCTTCTATAAATAGCAGCCCTTAGACATCATTTTGGTGGTTGTTAATTTTTGTTTTCACAATTTTCTCTTGTAATTTCCCTTTTTAAGCAAAATTTTACTGTCAAGTTTTCTAAAGAGTTTTAAACTCTTGTACTCATTCTAAAGCTTGTAATTTCAATCATTTTAGCAATTTAATTCAGTTTATAAGCATTGTGTGTTCTTCTATTTCAATTACAAGTCAAATTTAGCATATAAGCTCTAAATAAGCTCGTTTGAGCTTATTACTTTTCATAAGCTCAAATTTAGCTCAATTCCTGTTTTAAGCAAGTCATTTACCCATTTTTACTCATTTGCATTCAAATTATGGAAACTTGAGAAGTGTTGAGCTCAATTTGGAAGTACAAATGAAAATAAGCTAAAATCTAGCTTATTTTGGTTTAGAGGCTAAGGAGCCAATAGGTGAATGATTTTTAAGAGCTACTCACTCAACTAGAGTAGCTCTAGTCCTGAGACTCCATAATTTCCAGGTTTCACTCTTTTATATTCAATATAGCTTAAAGTTGATCTTCTATACTTGCTTATTTCTCATCATTCTAGCTTGTTTCTTTGTAAAGGATGTTATTTAAGTTGTGTGTTTAGCTGTTTGTAGATTTCATAAAAGTTAGTTTAAGTAATATCACTTTTCTAAAAATTCTGTCATAGTGGTAGTATAAGCTTCATAGAGGAACTAGCTTATTTTCATAAATAAGCTAGGCTTCTAATAGCATAATCAGCTCTAATAATCCAGCACAAATAGAAGTAGATAAAGAGTTTTTGTTGTTTTATCTTTTATATAGATTTTAAGTGAAATTTGTTTTTGACAGTCAAAATAAGGTGGTGTTTGGTTTAAGCTTTAATTGACACTTTAAGTAGATTTTACATTGTCAAATATTGTGAGGTAGTTGTGATTAGGTATTATGCTAAGTTTAGATTAGTTTTTAAAAGGTAGTAAGACAAATTTAAAAGTTTGGAGTAGTATTTTCTTGTGCCAGCACCAGGGCAAGTTCACACTGTAATAGGTTTAGTTTTTAGGATTTTAAAAAGTATTCTAGAGTCCAAGGTTGTTGAATGCTCACTTAGTGTCACTTAGTGAAGTATTAGCTTCCAGAGTTTATCCTGTATTTGAGTGCAATGCCATTTGCATCAGCAGCAAGGTAGATCAGAAACATATATAACAGCATCTTGATACCTAGCATTAATAATCCTTGTTGAATTTTCATATTTAGTTAGAATTTTGCAAAAGCTTTTATCTAGGTTACCTCAAAGTCAATTGTGTAGCTTATTTCCAAAATCTCAGCATTAGAGGTTCAGTAATAAGCTTGTTAGCTTATTAGAAAAAAGCTCAAAAACAGTTTAAGTCAAAACTTGCAATTTTTCATCTTAATTTTCTTTCTAGTTTTGTTAAGCATAGGTTAATTTTAGTGCAAATCTTCTTAGTATACATCTTAAGCTTCATTAAACAACTTTTAGTTTCAGTTTTCATCAAGTTTTAAGCTCAAAATAAGCAAAAATCCAAAAAGTTAGGCAAACAAGCACTTTCTGTGACAGAATCTAAGTGCTTAATTTTCTAGCTTATTCCTTCATTAAAAGTCCAAAGTGCTTTTATTAAAGTTGTTTAGAATAAGCTAAACTACAAGTTTGTAGTTTTGAGTTTTTTCTGAAAACCATTTTTTCAATAAGCAAATTAAGCCACAATCGCAGGGTCTGTTTGGTATTTTTCCTAAAGTAGAAGGTTCCCTGTTTTCATTACATTGTAAAATTTCCAATATTCGCCCGCCTACCCTGTTGTTTCACTTTTAACAGTTTCTACCTTGTCTTTTATAAGAAATAAAAAAGAATTAATATTTGAGTTTTTAGTTTTTAGTAATTAGGGTTTATATTTTTAATTGGTAAAATTAGAGTACAATTAGCTTTTAAAAATTGGGGCTTTTTGTACCATTACATTTCTGCACTAGTTTAGCATTTAAAAACCATTTTTCTATATTTTTCCAATTTAATTTGTATTTTTTAGAAATTAAAATAGTATGTAGTTAATTTCTTTTTCTTATAAAATTCATAAAAAATAGAAAAAGAGTTGAAAATTTTTGATTCTTTTTGCATTAATTTTCATTTTAAATCTAGTATTTTTGAAAAATAAAAGAAAAATTTTAGTGTTAATTTTTAGAAAAAGTTTATTTTTGATAAATCATTAAATCTTAGAAAA
>BQNB010017992.1:0-68986 GCA_026074375.1 Tanacetum coccineum
GAAAATAGTGTATTTGATTTTTTTTTTGTTTTACTACTTTCACTACTATTTTTATTTCAAGTATGGAGCATGATGGATAAATTATTCGGATTTATTATGATCGTAAAGAGGTGAAATTGCACCAAAAATTCGTTTTTATTAATGTTTTAAAAAAAATCAAAAAAAAAAAATGCAAGAGAGAAAAAAAGAGAGGATTGTGAGATAATCGGTTTATCTAAACTTAACCGATTTTATTATTTATGAAAGTCGATTATTCGTTGGTACGTGTTATAAACCAACGATGTAGAGTTTTGTTGTAAGTTGGTCGAAATAAACCAACTATGTATTATTTTGTATTAAGTGGCAGATATCACCACTATTGTTATATATTATATTATGGATGATTAGGGGTTGGTTATTACGGGAACGCCAACTAGGTTTGTTTTTAAAGATGATCAAGACATCTTGAGTCTAATTCGTGTCTACTAAAGCGTGAGTCTTCAGTGTTAAAGCGTGAGTTAGTCTATGATTTATGTCTTTTTCATGGGTATGGTCGGGAAAGTAGCTAGCAACATTGTTCCTTATTTGTTTGGACTTAATCTATCTATTTGTTGTGTTGTTTTACACCAATTATATATGTTTCCGATGGGTAATCCCTATCTTTTAGTTTTACTCGAATAAGGGAGTGAGCAATCACATATGTCTCATTTATGGATTTGACTGTGTATGTGTGGTTTTGTCACCCTTGTAGGTGTATTACAATTAGGGAAGGATTACTTAATCCCTACACAATATCATTCTTCATCCCATCCATTGGTTTGCTCGAATGGGGGAGTAAGCAATCACATGTGTCTCATTCATGGATTTGACCGTGTATGTGTGGTTTTATCACTTTTTTTGGTGTATTACTGTTGGTGAAGATTACTTGGTCCTATTCTTTAGCTTATTTGAGTTAGAGAGTGAGCAATTACAAATGTCGCGGTCATGGATTTGGGCATGCATTTATGATTTTGTCACCTTTTCTGGAATATTGGTATCGATAGAGATTAAAAAGAATGATCAAACCCTTAAACCCTATCACATTTACCCAATTTACCTTTTTAGACTTGTTACTTCTTAGCTTTAGTGGTGGAGATGTGTATCCTTGCCAAGCTTCTGATAGAATACTCGTCACGATCGCGCAATTGAGCGAACTACTAAATGTTACCACATAGATGAGTTGAGTGATTTGAGTAATTTCATTTCTGATTTCATGAGGTGTTAGGTTGTGTGCTAGTGATTAAACAAAAAATGCTTAAAGGAAAAACCCTAGACTTTAGTTTGGGATACATTTTCATAAGATATTTCTGAAGTCTACTTGAGGACAAGTAGGATTCAAGTGAGGGGATATTTGATGATATCAAATAAGGTCACATTATTAGCATAATTTATCCCATCTATATTGCGTGTTTTACATTATTTTATACAAGATTTGATAATTAATCGTTTATATTTGTTAATCTCTGTTATTATCAAGCAGTTGGCAAAATATAGAGAAAAGCACGTGTTTTGAAGCACAAACAAAGAATTCAAGTGTAACAACCCGAGTTTCACGACGCCTATGACGATCGTGAATTTGACGTCATACTTAATAATTTATAAAATCGTGTGAGCGAACGTCGACATTTAAAATTTATTTGTCAAGAATAATTATTTTCATATTTTATTACGAACGAAAATTTTAAATTTCATTTTTGGACGTTTCGTGAGTCAATGATTGACCGCGCGGCCGTTAAGCATTATGAGTATCGTAGAAATATTTAAGTGCTTCGTTATTATTTTTATGATGATAATTTGTGTTTTATCGTCCTCGTCCCGAGTTACCGAAACCGGGTCAAAACTTTATTTCGACGTGAGTTAACATTTTTATTTAATATTTTAAATCAAATTAAGTATGACGAAAATAAATTTTGTTACGAAAATATAATCCCGAGCTTTGGCCGATTATGTAATAAAAGAAAATACCATTTGTACTAAGTTTGAAAGAGCAAAATGGAAGGAGGGACTAATAGTGTCAAAATGCCAAACTATTATCCTATATATAGAGAACTAATACTTCTCATATTTATTTTTAGAATATAAATCTTCTCTTCCTCCGTTTTACCACCTTCAACCGGCACCACATAAACACCACCCGAAACCTTTGGTTTTTCAACATGCATTCCGATCCGACTTAAAAATATTAATCCCCACATCGATACCTACATATCCCACCAATAAAATAACACATACAATGGTATTTTAGGAGTTTAATTTCGGGTTCAATCCTTGAAGTTTCGAGTTAAAAGGAGGTGTAAAATGATTATATTAAATTATTATCGAAGTGGGTTTTGTCGAAAACGGTTTGGGTCATGCGTTTGGGTTGCGTCCGTGGGTTCGAACCACAAGAAAGGCCGAAACCAACACCTTGTGTGTTGTTGTGAGTATTCTCTTTATCATTTGTTTCGTTTGGTTTGTTTATTTGATTCGATTCCGTATAATATATGTGATGAAATCTGAGGTCTTGCGTCGATTAGATTAGTTATGAGATGGGTTGATTGAATGATGTGAATAGAGTATATAGGTTATACTAGATACATCGTGAGTGAATTTTTGGTCAAGAAATAGTTTTTGGCGCGTTTTGTAAGTGTCAAAAACGAGCAGAAAGTTTGGCACAGATTTCGAGGTTCGAGATTTTATAAAAACTGATTTTTAATGAATAAATATGATAGAGCTCGTCCTAATGTAGGTTTCGGTAATTCGAACGTCCGGTAACTCCTAATAACGAAGAAGTTACGGCGAAAACAAGATTTGAAAACTTAAAAATGTTTCCAACAACTATGGTAATTTATTTGGTTGCTGACAGAAATTTAAACGCTCGTTTTGAGGACTTTCGATTCCGTTTCGGCCTTCCGACAAACCACGAAAGTTGCTCGGAATGATGTTTTACTTTGCCTCGAGGCTTGTTAGTTTTAAAATCGAGTAATAACGGGTTAAAACCCAAGGTCAAAGTCTGCGTTTTTATTAAAAATGTCAAAGTTCCTGCAGAAACTTGTAGGGGCATTTTGGTCATTTTATACCGAGCTTCGGGTCTCGGCTAAAACTAAAAAGTTGTCCGGAATGTCGTTTTACATAAAATCTATTTTTTGTCCGAGTCGGGAAAATCTGATATAGCGGGTCATTTAGAGCGGGTCAGATTTAGTAATAGATGTATAAAATGTGTATAATAAGTCAAAGTTCAACAAAGTCTAGCATTGACATTTGAAAATCAACAGGTTAACACTAAACTTGTCAGGAGATAATAAAAGTAACTAAACGTTATTATTATTACGAGTATAATGTTTAGACTTAACGATTATTATGAGCGGAGAAGATACTAAAAATAAAACATAAAGTCGAAATATAGTAAACTTTTGATTAATACCGAACGTAAACTAGTTACGGATACAATAGAAAACCGGTGCATGTCGGAAGTGTATTTACTAATAAATAAATATTTTTATAACTAAATAGATGTCAGACTTACATAAAATTGGTAACATTCCGAAAATAGAAACTTTCTAAAAATTGGAAAATTCTTAAAATAGAAAGATATTCGATTAAAGCGATATATGATATTTAAAAAAAGATATGATCGTAACCTAAATATTGTGGGGTTTTAGGATCTAAGCGACAAGTGGAATTTCTCCATCCAACATGTATGTATATATATACATATATATCTATATATATATAATATATCAAATAAATATTAATATATATATATATATATATATATATATATATATATGATTTAGTTATACGATGTACGCCTCGTTGACTATATTTTTCAGAATAGTATCAAGCTACATAAATTAGGGTCGTGATCGTGATCGCATGATTATTTCCGTTGATTGTTTTCGATTATTTAAATCTCCGGCTTCGATCAAAGGTGAGTTCATCTAAGCCTCTCTTTAAAGTTTTTCAATGTATTTTTTACTCCGCGAGGGAGATATATTGTTTGTTTTTGAAATTGAATGCAAACTATTTTGATACTTGATAATATTCCTTCACTACTGAGTATATGCCTTTTTCTGTTGTGACTGTTAGTTACCATGTGTTTGGAAGACGCTAATCAATTAAATCGATCCTATTGGGTTTGACAACCCTGTCCGGGGTTCAATCCGTTGGGAAGCTACCCTGTCAAACGTGACATTTTGTGGTTAGTAATGAAGGATAGTGGCATACTTCTCGTCATGATTTCGTTCCTACGGGATGAATGTGTTAATTTCGTACACGGATCTTTAGTTAGAAATCACATTTTTATAACTTGACTACGAAGCCAACGTTATACGTTTTGGTTGAACAAAACATATTTTTTTAAAGAATTTGATGAGAAATTGGAAATACAAAATTTTCCTTTGAATATGCACACCTTCAAAGAAAAAATTTATATTTCCAATTTCTCATCAAATTCCTTAGAACAAATATGTTTTTAAAAAACATATTTGTTCTATTTAAAACATATGTGTAGAAATACGATTATTGAAGACTTGTATGTATGTTTTTAAGAGTTCTTGTAGTTCTCGCACTTAATTTGATGCTGAAAATAAAGTTACACTATATATATATATATATATATATATATATATATACGGCATCCGTTCTATGGTGTACGATTATATATATCTTGATATTCGCTTCTTGCAAAGAGTTTAATTTCTTTAAACATTTCAATGCGATATGATAAAACAGGGGTGAGCATCAGGTCGAAACCGACCCGAACCGAAAAAACTAAAACCAAAACCGAATAACAGAATTTTGCAAACCGAGAATCGAACCGAGTGAACCGTATATAAACTGAAATCGAACCGAATAAGGTCGGTTCGGCTCGGTTCGGTTCGGTTTACGTAGTTCGAACCGACTAAGTGTCGGGTTAGAGCCAAACTGAACCAAAACCAAACCGAACCGAGTAAACCAAAATACATATACAAATCGAAAACTGAACCGAATAAGCTCGGTTCAGCTCGGTCCGGCTCGGTTCGGCTCGGTTTGTCAGGTCGGTTTGGTTTCCGGGTTACTTTGCCCAGCCCTATGATAAAATCATTTTGATACATGATGAAAACATCGTTGTTATATGATAATCTTCAAACAAAATTCGCGACTTTACTTTTCATCTTTTGATGACGTTGATTCATCGTAGTTTGTCGATCCCATTGGGAGATTTATCATTCGACTCCGAGTTCGAATATTTTCCCATTGCTTTTGAATCGCATATGTTGTTTCGTAACCTATTGTTTTGACATTTTCCAGTTGATGGGAGTGTGGCTTTTATATGTCATCCCATGAACCCTCATTGTTTTGAAAAACGACTTTTAACTTATTCTCGCGTAACGTGTCGTTTGGAAACGGCTATTTTTAGGACTTTCTAATAAAGTTAGTGTTGTGTTCCGATCCTCTCGTATCGACCTCTACTTAGTAAGTCATGAAATGTTTGATTATGCAAATCTATGAGTTTTTGTGTTTGAAAGAGTGTTAAGTCATTAGGAATGACTTTGTATTGGAATTTGGAGAAACTTAAATGGTGTTTGCTTAGATTTCGAAATGGATTTTTATGACAGTTCATAACCAGCAGGTTGTGGGGTTAATTGCAAAATATTTTTGGGAATAAGACATGTGGGAGTTTTGATAGAAACACGGGTCTAAGTCTTATGTGCATGTGACTAATTGGATAGGGTTGTATCTCCTTCGGATAAGTGAGATATCGTCGTATTGCTAAAACTAGTCAAATCTGGTATACCGTTGGGAAAAAGAGTATAACTCTATATTTTTTTAATAACTTTTCAAAAGAAAATTTAGGTACCTGTAGAAGGCTTTTAAGGCTATCACCTCCAATTGGTTTCACATCAAAATCATTAATAAATTTCAAATTACGCTTATTTTCGTAAACTACAAAAATTTGTCAAAATTTCTTTGGGGACTACTTTGGGATAGTAGCTAGTTGGATACGTTTCAAAATATTTTTAGTCTATGAAGACCTGGGAAATTAAACTATGAGGTATAGAAACCTATTAGGTACATATAGGAATTCGGATGGAGTCATATCGACGCCCGACGAATGAGATATCGCCGAAATGGCAAAACTAGTCAAAAATTGAGACCAGAATTTGAATGAGTAATAAGTTCAAAAACTTATATGGCAACACCTAAATATGTAAAACTGTAAGTTCTAGATATTGAACAAACTTAGAATTGAACGATCGTTTCGGCTTTTCTGGACGCACAGTTCAGGAGATACACTCAGTTTAGTAGAGCGATAAAATTTTGGAAAATGACGACTTTGATAAATAAGGGTAAAATGGTAATTTCACCTTGGATCCAAAACTTTCTGGGTAGTAGGCCCTATGTTTCTGGAGATTTGATTCAAAATGTATCTGTAGGAAGAAACCGTATACCTTTATCATCCACGGATTAGTAACCAGGAAGGTTTCGAGAAGATTTAGGTTTATTGGATTGAGGTTATTGTTGCCTCAAAGTTTTATCTTATCACCGGCATGGTGATTGTGTACTCTTTAGCTATCACTTATGATTTAGAACTCTAGGAGAGTTCATGCATATGTAGTTTGTGTATTGGAAACTTAGAATCATCATGATTGGATGTATTGGTCTTGGAACCAGAGATTGTAACTTTTGGGGGATTTTTGGTTGTACGTGTACTACCTCTAGCATTGTTATTATTGTTATGGTTATGAGATTATGATTATTCTTGATTGTGAGTTTTGTGTGATTGTGGCTGTTGATGTTTTGAGTAGCCCTGTTACTATAGTAACTTAATCACGAGTGTGGAATAATTCCGGTTGGTGGATCATCCGCACTATGATACTTGCTTGCATTATTCATGGGTGGGTATTATTTTCGAAACTTGTTGTGACCGTTGACCAAACTATATTAAACGATGCTTCGTAAATTGATGATTTTAAAACTGTGAATTGTAACAACGAATTTGTGTGTTGAACAAATGTCGTTACGCTAATCATATTGATTTTGTTGTGTAAATTGTTTGTATGAACAATGGAAAAACATGTTATCAAATTTTATAAACTGACCCTATGGTGTTAGAAAAATTTACTTTCAAATATATATATATATATATATATATATTCTTTTAAACAATAAGAATGGAAGATGGAATGATGCTACCTTCTTTTCTTTCTTTTAAAACAATCGTGTTTTAATTTTTATTTTAAAAAAAAAATTATGCTGAGAAAATGACTTACGCATGTAGCGTATGGAAAAGAAACGTTTTGACGAGGATGCATGATGTCGTTTGGTCCTCAATTATGCATAACTTGATCAACTATGCATAATTTAGGAAGAACCACGCCATGTCGGGTAAATCGTCACCAATAAAACGCTTGATAATTGAGATACATGTTTGGGTCAAGCTTCCGGAAGAAGAAAATATTTTTACCCTGCTATGAATTTTATGCAAGTAACCTTACTCCTATTGACTGCATGGAGAGAGTTTCATGCGAGTCATTATGACTGAGTCGTCCTGAAGAGGAAATACCTACGGTATTGTTCGGAATGAGTGTGTCTAGAAAGGAGTAAAGTATAGTTCATGGTAATTAAGATCAGTGGTTGTTATGAAGACGTGTCAAGACCAAGTATAGTCGGTGTACTAGTAAGCAATGGTAGAATTGAGCTACTAAGGGTGTAAACCCGATACCGACACTGAGAAGGGATCTTCTTGGAGATGTAAAGATTCCTAAGGTGGGTGGAAGCTGAGATGGTTAGTCCCAAGGTTGAAAGTGAGAAATAGAGAAGACTTCTCCTACATTGGATGTGTGTTGCCTTTGATGTATCAACTGATGGCCGTGAAGATTACTTCTTTCCCTGAAATGGAATGTAGTGGTAGTATAGATGTAAGTAAACCTGTTGTCATCGAGGATTTGAAGAAGACACTAAGCGACACCTGACTTAAGGTTAGTGATCCTTACTCTTTGACGTAATGATTTTGTGTGTGTATGAAAGAGCGAAAAGATTGGGTATTCCCGCCGAATGGTGACATCCGTTTCCATCCTGGAGGAACGATCGAAGTAGCTAACGCCTTAAGCCGAACGGTATTAAGATAAGAATGTGCGTAATTATCTCGACTTAAATAGTTGAGTTATCTAGGATTTGAGGTGATGCATTAGGACTGAGTTGACTATGTTAGTCGCGGTGCGTAAACGTTGAAATTTTTATTTTTATTTTTCATCAGACGAGCAACGAGCCCATGATGCTCAACTGTTTTCATGATTGTTTTCAAATTGTCTTTCGACAATATGTGTTTTCTGGCAGAATTATCGCCATCGATATACGTGCTCTATGTGTCATATGTGCTATGTCCTCTTGAATGGCAGCAAGCGTATAGGTCGCTTTTGTTTTGCCGTGATACGGCTAAGGACGTGAGTGATGGGTATACTTACCCGAATGTAGATGAAGGTTGGTTTGAGAGGTACGTAAGCCTGATAGTCCATTGTCGATTGTGGCTTGTTAACCCACAAGCATGACTATGGTTGTCTAAAACCTAGCCGTGATTAAGTCGAGATCATTTCCAAGAAGCTTGGCCATCTGGCAAGCCCGGTAGAATGAGCAATTGATCGGTTGGGTATGAACCCGCATGATGAGCATAGCAATTGCTGAGGCTTCTTAGTAAGTAAGCACGGTTATTTTGCTAAAACTTATAGAAAGCATGCATGATTGTTGCTAAGCGCGAAGATAAGCTAGGTAGAAATATAAAGTCATTTAAAAATGACTTATATGCGATTATGTACTTATATGATTATGTGGTTACGCGTAATGGTGCTATGATGTGCTTGATGGAGTCGTATGCACTCTGGTATATTTTTCTTTTTCGCAATCGGTGGTGCATTATTAAATGAGACTAGGAGGGCGATATGTGCATTTTGGATTTGGATATCAATGAATATTTTGGTTTCGATTGTTAACGTATATATTGGTTTGGATTACTGGCGTATGTTTTATGTTTTGGTTAGCGACGTATGTTTCGGCTTTGTGTTGCGGCGTACGCTTTTGATTATTGACGTATATTTTGTGTTTTGGTTAGCGACGTATGTTTCGGCTTTGTGTTGCGGCGTACGCTTCATTTTGTTAAAATGATCACCAAACTAAGATTTAGGTTGATCTTTCGTTTAAAGCCCTTTGTTTGAAAACGACGCGATTTAAGTTTTCCCGGATATGTTTAGAGACGTATTTTGTCTCTTATAATAAGAGCAGTTGTAACTATATTTTTGATTTTTATTAATATGAATTATCATTGTTTTGTTGACTTTCCATCCGGAATAGTCAAGACGAGTATTATATCGAGTAACTTTTGCATTCGGGCACGTGAGGCCGTCCGATCGCAAGGAAACCGTCTCACCGAAAGAGAAGTCAAGACGAGTAAGAAAGGATGAGCACCGAGATGGCGCTCCCTTAAGGTGGGTGGAATGTAACAACCCGAGTTTCACGACGCGTATGACGATCGCGAATTCGACGTCATAATTAATATTTTATAAAATCGTGTGAGCGAACGTCGACATTTAAAATTTATTTGTCAAGAATAATTATTTTCGTATTTTATTACTGATTCGGATAAAATTAGTATACATATATATATATATATATATATATATATATATATATAACTAAATAATACCAAATAAAATTATAATATAGAGAGTTTCCCGTTTAATATAAAATTGCTTGAGGACAAACAATAGTATATTTCCCGAGTGTCGTATCCCAAAAAGAAGTGAATTTGAATTTCACGAAAGTATTTTGTTTGATGCTTGAATATCAAGTATTTTTGATTTTGATTTCTAATCCTAATAACGCAAAGGAAAGCAAATTAAAGCAAACAATCAGAAAAGGCAACTAAAGACTTAAAGTAAAAACGTTAACGGGAATTCTAAAACGCGACATATAAGCAAATAATACAAATTTTACCCCTACAAACTTAAATTTAATTTCTCAAAATCCTAAATGACTAAAAATAATTTTCAGAAAAAGAATTATATTTTTTTTGTTTTTGATTTTATTTATTATGAATTAAAAACTATTTTAATCTAGAAAATTAATTAAAAATACTAAACGAATCTATAAAAATTTAGAAAAATTATGAAAAGTACTTTATACTATGAGGAATCTAAGAAAAATAAAAACTAGAAAAATTGCTGAAGGAATAAGCAGTAAATAAGCAAAGAAGTGCGAATAAGCTAAAAACTAAAAAGTCTATAAGTATTAAATAAGGCAAATATGAAAAGGTCCCAAGGGCGAGCGGTAAGTATGTGTGTGTGTGAAGGATAAGTCGCAGGTTCGAGTCCTGGACCTATCTTTTTGCTACAGTGTTTTTTTTATTTTTTTTTATTTTTGAAAACTTTTAATGAACAGACCTAAATAAGCACTTTTAACAAAACAACTTATTGCTGAAAACCAATAATAAGTTAGGATCAGCTAGCTTTAAGTGACAGTTTTTCTAAACTAAACTATATGACAATAAGCAAAACTGTTTTGGTTTTTAGGACTTAATAAACTAATGAAAAAGCAAATAAGCTGACAACTAACAACTACCAAGATAAAATAAGCAAAGATGACAAGGTCATAAGCAAAGATTTAATCTGTTAAGCTCTTTGGTATGTAGTATTTTACTCATACCTTTTACCTTATAAAACGAGCCGAAATAACTAAAAACGTGTGAGAAATACAATGTATATGCTTGTTTTTGTGTTTGTGTATGTGCAGGTACCGGATATTAAGAAAAGGACAAAATAAGGACAAAAACGGACAAATCCGAGCACGGGAATGAAAAGAGGACGCAAAACCAATGACGAAAGCGTTCCCATACTTCACGGACCAACTCGGGCCCACTTAATGGGTCGGGTCAGCCCAACTCCTAATCTAAATATGCCTTAACCCATAACCCTTTTAATAAAAACCTTTGACCAAGAAAAAGAAAATGAATATACCGAGCCCAAATCTAAACAATATAAAACCAGTCAACACTTACTTAACGGGTCAATAAGTCAAAGAGGTAAAAAAAAATCACTATACCTCTTTCTTCTTTCCCTCCCTTTTACCTTTACAATGCAAAATTCACACAGGGTAAATCCAAGCAAAGTATTTGTACTCCCGTTCTTCTAGAAGCAAGTGCTGACATGTCTGACATATATGAGAGCCACGATGGAAATCCCCAAGCTAATGATTGGTGGATGAGACGTGTTGCCAATCTAACGATCAAGATCAAAGGCGTGGAGGGCAATCAAATAATGAATGTCCAAGATTAGAAGTGGGGGAGCGTCTAAAGGGATAGAAGGTTCATTTCGTGCCTATAAAAGGAGGGCCTCACTCACTGAATTGAGTATCTAGGGTAGTGTTTTAATATTTAGCTTATTTAGTTTTTAGCAGCTTATTGTAAGGTTTTTTTATTGTAATTTCATTAAAAAGCTTTGTAACTTTGTTTCTTATCAATAAAAATTAAGTTTCATTTACCTTATACTTTAATTATGTTTTTATCTAATTGCACTACAGTTTGATTAAGCTCTTCAACATTCTAATCAGCTCAATAAGCTTTCTAAATAACAAATAAGCTAGCTATCACTCAGTTAAGCCTTTAAAAGCTTAACTGAGCTTATTATAACTTGAACTCTCCCCTAAAACACCTCAGCTTATTAATGATGATGAACCAGACTTGAATGGGTTCACGGACAATACTAGCTTGTTCTAAACAAGCTAGAGCTTTGTAGATAAGCTCTTTTAAGCCTCTAATTTCTCCATGTTTAGCTAGGACAAAGGTACTCTTCTCTTTTCTTATTTTAGCATAAAACTGCTTATTGCTTATTTCTGGTTAGTGAAGTTCTTATTAACTGATTATATCTGCTTATTACTGCTTATTACTACCTTTTATTGCTATTAGTTGCTTAATTGTAGTTTTATATCTCTCTAGTATGGTCTTTTCATATAAACTGATAAAAACACCAAAAATATGCATTTAGTTCTAGCTTATTAATAAGAGATGTTTGATAGTTGAAAGCTGCTTATTAATCCTAATTCTATCTTGTCAACATCTGGTATTTAAAATATAAGCTAAAAATCTTAATCTTATAAGCTAAAAATAAATCTGAGCTTTTTAAAGGGGTGTTTGGTAAAAGCAGTTCTAACCTAAGTTAGAACTGCTAGAAAGCCTTTAACCCGTTTAGTCAAGTTTGATATTCATTTTGAAGGGTATAGGATTCAGTTTTAAGGTTTATATTAAGATAAATTAGTTTTTAAAAGTTTGTGATTGGATATAAGAATCTGAGGTCACATGGTTTGATAAACAGCTTAATAGAGTTAGATCTTCATTTGTTGCTTGTTGATGTTGTTTTCTAATTAGTTTGGTGTCCTTAATGCAATAGAAAATAACCAATAAAAGTAGGCTTTGATCTATTAAAATTTGTCATAGTCTTCCTAGTTTCTTTCAAAAGTTTTGTAAAAGTGATTTTCATTAGCAAGTTTTAATATGCTCTAGTTTGTTTTGTGATCTGAAATTGAAAGATTAAGCTCTTTGGACATTGAGCTTAATCCGTTTTAGCTTATTTTCAGCTTTAAACTTTATTAGCTA
This sequence comes from Tanacetum coccineum, assembly GCA_026074375.1. Lineage (NCBI taxonomy): Eukaryota > Viridiplantae > Streptophyta > Magnoliopsida > Asterales > Asteraceae > Tanacetum > Tanacetum coccineum. The sequence continues at coordinate 12,623 of BQNB010017992.1, forward strand.
GCTTAAAATTAAGGCTAAACTTTCTAATTTTTCAGGTTACAAAAATATAAAAAAAAACTCAGCATGAGCTGATTCTCCTGTCACTTTTTCAAGTCAATTTTCTAGCCTATTTCTTAGCAAAATTTCCTAAAAGTTGTTTTTATGTGTTATTTGGAAGTCAAGGTCCATCTGTTTTCAGTTGTTTACCTATTTTATTAGCTTAAGAGGTCTTAAAAATAAGCTCAAAGTTGAGCATTTTCATTTGAAAATTGCCATGTCAAGTCCAATAAGCTTTTAGCTTTTAAAGCTTTTAAGCTTATTTCTTTTAGTCAAATCTTTGTCACTTTAGCTTATTAGGTCTAGGGTTAGGGCCTGTTTTAGCTTAATAAGGTTCCTTGTAGCTTATTGAGTCTAGATGATAAAACAGTTTCTACTAAGTGATAAGCTAGTGAAACTGTCTTCCCTTTTATGCTTATTACGTGCTTATAATTAAGTTACAGAAAAAGTCATAGTTATAAAATTTTCTTATTTTCATTAGTTCTATAAGCTTGTGCAAAAAAGTTTTAAAAAATAAAATAATTTTTCAAAAAGGAAGCCTTGGGGGTCGAACCCATGACTTCCCCCTTTGCACACACAAGTCTCACAACACACACGCACTAACCATCTGCCATTGGGTCTTTTTCAATTTTATACGTGCACTATTAATTTAATATAGCCATCTTCCAGTTTTTTGCTTATTTGCTAATTCACTTATTTTCCTGCTATTCCGTTCAGCACTTTTGATGTTTTATATTTTTCTTATATTTCCTATTCTTCAAAGTACTTTCTGTAATTTTTCTATAATTTTTAGGATTAGTTTTCTATTTTTAATTAATTTTCTAGATTAAAATCATTTTTAATTCATAATAAATAAAATAGAAAGCAATATATATATATGTATATATATATATATATATATATATACATATAATTTTTTTCTAAAAATTAAATTTGCGTTCGTAGGGCTTAAATTCGTTATACTTGCTTTCTTGTCGCGTTTTTAATATTCCCGTTAACGTTTTTGTGTCTAGTTCCTTAAAGGCTTTGTCGATTTCTTTTCTTTACATGTTTTATGCGTTTAGTAGATTTAGAAAACCAAAATCAAAACTTTTATGACATTCAAACTCAATTCCCGACATACCCGTGAATTTCTATTCACCTCTCACCGAGGAGAACGATACCAGTGTTGATTACTTCTTATCCTTTCCTAAGGATAATTTGTAAGATACTTTTCTTTACGTATACGTATATGCATTTCTATAAATATATATTATATAACTAAGGGTTTATTTGATACGTGTAAAAACGCTTATCACTCTTAAAAGCTGAATTGAAAAATGGCTTAAACACATAGATTCAAAGGACAAATGGTGAACTTTGAACTTAAAACTGAGACTGAATAAGCATTTGTAAAAAGGTATAAACTGAAAACAAATGAATTTTGACTTCCAAATAACAAATAAAAACAAGATTTAAGAACATTTGATGAGTAATAAGCTAGAAAATAGGACTTATAAAACTGACAGTTTAACACTAGACTCTTTTTTGGATTTTTTTGAAGATTGAAAATAGCAAAATGCAGCCCAAAATTTAATCTACTAAATTAAAACTAAATGTAAGAATAAGCTGAAACAGACTAAGTTTAGACTACAAAGAGTTTATAAAATCAAATTCAGACCTTAAAACTAATTTTATCTTACCTAGATTTACTAATGAAAACTGAGTTTTTAAAACTTTGAAAGGAAGACTTATGAAAACTATGACAGATTATGACTCAACAACAATAGACTCAAGCACACTAAACCAATTCTAAACCACTGCATAAAGAGACTCTAACAAGCATGAAAACAACACAAAATTGCACTAGAACAAAATCTAACCTAATAAGCTGCTATGACAGGTTTAAAACTCACAGATTCAAACCATGATTAGAGAAGACCTTAGATTTGAATTTTAAACTTTAACAACTAATCAAAACTGACCTAGAAGCTTAATTTGAGCTTAACAAATTTGATTTAAGTGACACAAGTGGTCCAACAGTACTAACTCAAGTTAGTACTGCTTGATCCAAACACCCTTTTAAAATTGTTTTTTCAATTTTTACTCTACAAAAATCTTTATTAGTCATGGATTATTGAAAACAGATAACACTTAATGATAATAGATGACATTTAAGCTCAAAGGAAGGAAAAATAAGCAACAAAAGATAAGCCATTATAATAAGCAGTTTTAACTAAGTAAAGAGATAGAATCACAAATAGCTTTAATTAAACTAAATCAAAACCATAAACTAACATATTAAGCAATATTAGAACTAAGTAAGCACAAACAAGCAGGAATAAGCAAGCAATAAGCAAAAATACAAGCAGGAATAAGCTAATTAGAATTTAAGCTAAAATAAGAGGAAATAGCAAGTGTACCTTGATCCTAGCTAAACAGGGATCAAATAAGCTTTAATAAGCTAGATCTACAAGCTCTAGCTTATCATAGATAAGCTGGTGGTATCCATAAGCCCATCTAAGTTTGGCTTATCATCCATTAAGCTGAGGTAATTTAGGGGAGAGATTTGAAATGAAAGTCTAAACTCAGTTAAGCTTTTGAAGGCTTAACTGAGTATAAGCTAGCTTAAGTAGTATTTGAGAGCTTATAAGAGCTTATTAGATTAAAATTGCGCTTAATGAAAACAAGAGTGCAATAAGTAAAAACATGAATTAAACATTAGCTAAATGAAAACTGAGATTTTATTGATTAATCAAACTGAGTACAAGCTTCTAAGAAGGAAATTACATCAAATTAAAAATATTTAGCTAAAAAATGATTACAATAAGCTAAAAATACTATTAAGCTACTTCCTACACTTGATATCTGCTCGTGGGATGAGACCTCTTTATATAGGCATGAGAAGAACCTTCTAGACCTCTAGACGCTCCCCATCCTCCAATCATAGCCATCCAATCATAACTGCTTCTAATCATCTAATCTTGACCGTTGGATTGAGTGCCACGCCTCAATAGCCAATCACAATGCTGGGGATTGCCAGCGTGGCTAATGAGGGTGTTAGTGATGTCAGAAATCCCTTATAGAAGGAAGGAAGTACGTGTACTTGGGTGAATTTACCCTGTGAGGTGTGGGGTGAAAATGGAGGGAAGGGTGGAGGGGATATACAATGTTAATTTTGACTATATTATTATAGTTTTGACCCTTTGACCCGTTTTGACCCTTTTTGTTATAGAATTAGACATGGGACGGGTATGGGCTTTTTCATCTTGGGCCAGGAAATGTTTTAATGGACATGGATTTGGTATTTGGATTATGGACTTGATTAAAGAGGCTTTTGGTTTAAGTTTAGGCTTGTGGGCTGACCCGGCCCATTAAAAGGGCTCGGGTTGGTCCATAGAAGATGGGTACGCCTTCGGCTTCGGTATTTTCGCGCTTTTTCCATTCCCGTGCTCGTATTTTGTCCTTTTTGCTTGATTTTTATCCTTTTGTGATTTATCCATTACCTGCAAAGCACAATATCCAACACATACATATACACTGTATTTTTTTATCTGTTTTAGGTATTTTAAGCTTATTTTAGTAAGGTAAACTGATATGTGATTAAACACATATCAATTATGAACGGAAATTTAAATTTTTTATTTTTGGACGTTTTGTGAGTCAACGTTTGACCGCGCTTCCGTTAAGCATTTTGAGCATCGTAGAAATTTCGACGCGCTTCGTTAATATTTTTATTACAATAATTTGTATTTTTATCGTTAAGCATTTTGAGCATCGTTAAGCATTTTGAGCATCGTTAAGCATTTTGAGCATCGTAGTAATTTCGACGCGCTTCGTTAAGCATTTTGAGCATCGTAGAAATTTCGAGTCCGTTTCGGCCTTTCAACGAAACATGAAAGTTGCTCGAAATGATGTTTTACTTTGCCTCAAGGCTCGTTAGTTTTAAAATCGAGTAATAACGGGTCAAAACCCAAGGTCAAAGTCTGCGTTTTTATTAAAAATGTCAAAGTTTCTGCAAAAACTTGCAGGGGCATTTTGGTCATTTTCTATCTAGTTTCGGGTCTCGGCTAAAACTAAAAAGTTGTCCGGAATGTCGTTTTACATAAAGCTCGTTCTTTTCCAGTCTTGAAAATGTGATAAACGGGGTCGATTGAGCGGGTCACATGTATAACATATTGGAATAGAAATGTGTAATATAAAGTCAAGTCCAACAAAGTCTAGCATTGACTTTTGAAAGTCAACAGGTTAACACTAAACTTGTCAGGGGATAATAAAAGTAACTAAACGTTATTATTATTACGAGTATAATGTTTAGACTTAACGATTATTATGAGCGGAGAAGATACTAAAAATAGTAACTTTTGGAAAATTTAAGTATAAGACCGGTATAAGTAATTAATTGAATGTCGAGGGTTCGACGAGATGAATTAATATTATTATAAATATAATTGGATAACGAGACTTACTAAATATGGCAACTTTCCGAGAATAGTAACTTTTCGAAAATAGAAGTTTCTTAAAATAGAAGAATATCGATTTAAGCAATGTAAAATATAAATAAATGAAGATCGTAACCTAATATTGTGAGGTTTTAGATTTAAGGCCAATAGATTTCGCATACATGTGTGTGTAAATATATATATATATATATATATATATATATATATATATATATATATATATATATACACGATAAGATGTACGCATCGTTGACCATACTTTTTGGTATAGTAATCGAGCGACGTAATTTATAGGTCGTAATCGTGTTCGTTGATTTTAAGTGGATTGTTTCGATTAATTGATCTTCAGCTTCGATCAAGGTGAGTTCATAGCCTCGCTTTTAAGATTTTAACCACCAAGTACGATAAAAGACGAATTTAGGAGCAGAAGAAGGTCAGCAAAGAGCTTCAAGTCATAGGAAAACTCTTGTAATCTCAATACTACGCTATATGCGTTTAGTTAATCACATCGTTATCTTTACTTTAATCGTTCATATATGATATTTTGTTTTGTTACAATGACTATTTAGCCATGTTTATGATAATTTAATGTTTGGTTTGTCTATATTGATTGTTTACTATTTGATGCATGTTGATTTTGTTTATCACTTGATATTTGTTTATGTTTGATTATGTGTTTAATCTATCATTCAACTGGATCTAGTTATATGGACCAAGTAGACTAGAGTCTGGGTAGAACTACATATAGCTTATATATGTGACTCTAGAATTATAGGATTACAAATTTATTCCCCTAGTGCTCTCCTAGTTTAAAGAGTGATAGACTAAGTGGTGACTTAGGATTACAAATAACATTCTGTGGCCTTGCTTTGGATCACGACGGACCGTAGACTACCAGCATATATATAACGATTGAACATAAGTGGGTAAAGCCTCGATGAGCTAGGTTTCAGTATTCACCAGTATTGTCTCCTAGATAGATTATAATCGACGGATGTATGCTTTATGAGAATTTAGGTTAATTGTGACATGATTAACTTAATAAAGTTTAGGGAGAAGAACCACCAAGGCTTAGGGAATGATATAACACCAACAAAGTAATACAATCATTGCACACATAGATAATTCATGAGTTTTATTAGACTAAACTGGCTAATACATTTTCCTTACATTTGTGCTAGACCGCTCCTTTATCGTTTGTTTATCTGCTTGTGTGTGTTAACTGCCTCATTTAGCTTTGATTAAACCAAAACTCGTGCCAGTCTCTTAGGCTGAAAACCCCCCTTTGCGTTAGTTTAAATTTAATTAGACTAATTAGGATTAGTTAGATAACCAAAATACAGATAGATTTAAGAGTTAATGTTCTCTCTTAGTAATCGACACCCTACTTACCAATGAACCTATAATTGATTGGGTACATTGCCCGTTATTGTTAGTTAATAGGTAAAGTAGGCAAAATATAAATAGTAAAACTTGATACAAATATTACCTACACACAACGATACACATCAGTGGCAGATCGCGTTCTTTGCAGGGTTATCCTTCTTTTGTGGAGGGGGAATCTTTGGTTTGGAAGCATAAGCAAGCTTCGAATTACCCTTACCTTGATTCTTACCTTAAATAACAATTTGCGGTTTCTTGTCTTTGTTCTTTTACTGGATGCTTCCTGCTTGGATTGCCATCATAGCAGGATTAACATCTTTCTTAGGAAGCGTGTGCGCGTGTAACTTGAGCATGGCATGCAGCTCATTCACAGTCTTCCTGTCACACCCCTAAAATATCACAACGGAAGGTAACCGGAGGCATGATGTTCATAGCAAAAATTCACAAGTTATATAGAACGACCTCTATGTGAGTTGTTTGGTAATTACAAGTTCATTTTAATAAATAAAGTTTTACAAAGACATGTGCCAAGAATTCTCAAAATATAAAAGAGATTTTAGTTTACAATTGAACATTAGAGTTATGCAATAAATCTTCGTCATGATGAAACCAAAAAATGTGACTTTAGTGGGATGCTCCAAGTAAATCCGATGTAATACAATTAAGGACCCGAGAATACATGCTAAAACAGTCGACATAAAGTTGGTGAGTTCATAGGTTTAAGTAAAATATTAGTGTGGACCACAAGATTTCCGAGTGTGACTATTATAACAAATACAACATCACAAGAAAAGTATTACTATTGCACTAAGCTCATGACACCGAAGCCTTAACCAAAGTTTAAGTTGTTACAAGTTTTTGCCCTGGTAGGTGTCTATACCAAGAACACCTAGAGATCCTCAGATGAAATGCGTCCGTTGGACATGTGAGAAACCAAAGCATGGACGGGGGTGTCAACCCCAATAGATATATTCACCACATTCGTGCTTACACAAAGTAGTTAACGGTTTGTGATGGCAGGGGCCAATAGTGGGATAACAGGTACTTAGGCAATCCGTAAAAGTTTAAAGCACTTGTGTCCATAAGTAAAATATAACAACCCGTAATTTTCATCAATATAATTATCCATCTATTAAATTAGATACGCTGTAATATCCATCTATTATATATATACCACCTTTTTACAGGGAAATTTTTGCTTTATCTCATTATGCAACGTAACTTGCATCTCTAAAGTAAACGAGCTCACGCAACCCCCCCCCCCCCCCCCCCCCCCCCCCCCCCCCACCCCACCCCCCCCCCCCCCCCCCCCCCCCCCCCCCCCCCCCCCCCCCCCCCCCCCCCCCCCCCCCCCCCCCACACCCCCACACCCCCCCCCCCCCCCCCCCCCCCCCCCCCCCCCCCCCCCCCCCCCCCCCCCCCCCCCCCCCCCCCCCCCCCCCCCCCCCCCCCCCCCCCCCCCCCCCCCCCCCCCCCCCCCCCCCCCCCCCCCCCCCCACCCCCACCCCCCCCCCCCCCCCCCCCCCCCCCCCCCCCCCCCCCCCCCCCCCCCCCCCCCCCCCCCCCCCCCCCCCCCCCCCCCCCCCCCGCCACCCCCCCCCCCCCCCCCCCCCCAACCCCCCCCCCACCCCCCCCCCCCCCCCCCCCCCCCCCCCCACCACCCCCCACCCAATCCCCCCCCCACCCACCCCCCCCCCCCCCCCCCCACCCCCCCCCCCCCCCCCCCACTCCCCCCCCCCCCCCCCCCCCACCCGCCCCAACCCCCCCCCCACCCCCACCCCCACCACCCCCCCCCCCCTCCCCCACCCCCCCCCCCCCCCCCCCCCCCCACCCCCCCCCCCCCCCCCCCCCCCACCCAACCCCACTCCCCCCCCACCACACCCCCCCTCCCCCCCCCCCCCCCCCCCCCCCCCCCCCCCCCCCCCCCCCCCCCCCACCCCACCCCACCCCCCCCCACCCCCCACACCACCCCCCCCCCCCCCCCCCCCCCCCCCCCCCCCCCCCGCCCCCCCCTCCTATCAATTCCATCTAATTCTATAATTTATAATCATGTAAACATCCTAATATTCAAGTCTATATCTAATATCATTTTTACCAAGTAATTAACTATTTAACGAACTTTTCAAAATTTTATATCAAAACAAGCATTAAACTTAACGATTACATAAAACCCAATTATATATAATGTATACATAAAAAGGAATGTGCAAGCTATCAAAAATGTGTACAAATGTACAATGCCTAACTTTGAATATCGTTCCCTCCTAAATCAATTACACTTCTAAAGCCTATGTACAAGTCCATAATGCAAGAAAACCAAACGAGTCATTTGACCGCCATAGGCTTTCTAGATTTCTTACCACCACTTTTAGCTCAAGGTAAACACTTAGCATGACCTCCTAAACCCTAAAACCCTAATCTAAAACCCTAAACCCTAAATAAAACCCTAAAACCCTAATTTCATTTAAAACCTAAAACTAAACCCTAAACCGTAAAACTAAACCCTAAACCTTAATCCTAAACCCTAATCTAAGTCCTAAACCTTAATCCTAAACCTTAATCTATCCGTTCAATCTTAACCCTAAATCAGGATTAAAAACCCTAAACTAGCCGAAACCTAAACTTAAACCCACACCCCTTTATTTCAATTTTTGACCCCTTTTGAATCCAAACTACCTACACCACACCTTGTCTACCTCCCTTGACTAGCTTGCTAGGCAAACCGCAACAACCACCCAAGCCACCTTACAACATCCCCCTCTATACCTCCTTTGCCACCAAAGTATAACAAACACCTCCTTGTCACCTTTTGCTAAGCCACAACCACACTACAACCCCCCACCTCTCATAGCTAATTTTCTAGCTCACCTTACTCACCCCTCCTAGCTTCCCATAGTCACAACTCTACAATCTTGACACCTTTCATGGCTACAACTTGGTCCCCAAGTTTATTCGAAGGCTATAAATAGCCGACCCCCCTCCCTATAACTTCAATCATACCTAAAACATTTATCCCACACACAAATGGAGTTCTAGCTCAGCCAAGGAATAAGTAGAAGGTCCCTAAGATCGGAATAGAAGCCACGAATCAAGAGAAAGAAGATATTGAAGGTGTTTCTAGGCGTACGAACCCGAAAACCCCATTTTGACCCATTTTAGCTCAAGTAAGCTTATAATCTTGTTCAATAAGCTCATAATCTGCTTTAGAATGTTCATAATACTCTTAAGATCATATATAAACTCTTGTTTGAAGCCTTGAATCTTCAAACCCATGCGTTTTTTATTAAAACCCTAAAAACGATCCGTTTTGATTTTCTAAGTAACGAAACCTTTTTCTAAACTTTTGTTAGGTTAGGACATCTTATTTTATCTTATTCTAGTAATCTATAACCTGCAAATATCATTTGGAACCCTAAAAAAAGCATGCATGGCTTTTTGGACTTGATTTGCAAATATTTTCATGCATAGGGGTATATATCGTAACTTTTTGAAATTCATAACTACAAGGGCTGAAAATGTCATTTTTCTAAATTTATAACTATAAGGACCTATCTTGCCAAATTTCAAACTTAAAGATTTGAATTATATATACTTTATATATAAAGGACTAAACTTGTAAAAGTTTATAAATCAAGGGTATATATTGCCATTTTTGAAAACTTAAAAATATAAAAAATAATATTTTTGTATAAATTATAAAAATATATATTAATATTATAAAACTCAATTTTATTAAAACCTGACACATTTATCACTATTAATCAACGATCGACGCATTATAAAACAATTACGTTATATAATTAACATAACTTATCATCGACTAGCTTTTCAAGAAACTTAAAATCTTATCGTATCACATTACTAGGGAATTTTATGTAAGGAGTTCCATTTGGGTATTTGTTTTGACGAGTTTGTTGGGTTTACGATTTAAAGTGCCCTGACTCCTCAAACGATACTACATGGCCTCTGGATTATGATAGCCCGAACAGTGATACAATATTTCCATAAATTAATAAATCAAAGTAATACGTTAAACTTTATGAAGTTTTGAAACATAAACCATCACACTAAGACTTGACATATTACCCCAGGTTGCGTGACGAAGCCGTTACTTTCACTTGATATACTTTTGCCATCAATCAGATTTTCCCTGTTAAGGTGAGTTCATAGCCTCGCATTTTAAATCTTCTAATATTTCATAAACCCGCGAGGGGGATACATGCTATAAACCATGAATACGAGTATTTTTCCAACTGTATGCTATCCTGATATATTATTGCCTAAGTCCTTACTTTTGCCATTAAGACCCCACTATCATGAACCGTTAATTACTTTTCAGAGTAAGCGTGAATGCTGTGAATAGATCTATTTGGGACTGAGCTTCCCCGTTGGTGTACCTATACTTTCTGGTAACCAAACGCACTTCATTTGAATCACTATGTGGGTGTTTGGCAAAGGCACCCATTGGGGAAACTTCTTGTAATTATTGATTATCTCAAGGTCTCGGTGTCATGAGCTTAGGGCAATAATACTGTTTTCTATAATAATTGTACTCATTGCAATTATTACACTTATGGGTGTATAACAACGTAACCCACTGTTATGATGACTTGTATTCAAACTGTTTACCATAAACCTATGAATTTCACTCAACCATTGTGTTGACCTTTTTAGCATGTTTATCTCAGGTATTTGAGCAACTTATGGCACGGACTTGAAGATGGCTAAACTGTTATCATTCAAACTTTATGTTTTCATGTAGATTTTGGGACCTCTGTTTGTAAAAACTCTAATGAAATAATGAATGATAACTTATCTTTTAAAAACGTCTCTTTTGAGTTGTTTTCTATGATTATGACTGTTGTACTATGAAATAATACCCCAGATTAGCTTCCGCTGCTATATGTCAAAAATGGGGTGTTATAGATTGGTATCAAGAGCCACGGTTATAGAGAACAAGGTTGAAACCTTAACTATAACTACTTTTCTTTTTCCATCCAAGAAAGTCCTCCGTGCCACTACATCTTCCGGAATAGTATGTAAAGTACATAACTATTATACTATTATATAAATAACTTATGTTATTTACCACTGGGTTGTTAACAGAGCGATGTCTTCTCCCAGCCACCCTACTTCCAATATTGAGGATGCTTTTTCCTCTAACTTTCCGGACTATATCCCGGCTTCCCCGGACTATGTCCCAGCTTCACCAGGAAAAACTTATTCTAGCTCTTCAAATAACTCATTTGGTTTAGTTCCAATAGCTTCACCAACTCTTTCACTTTTTCATGATGACCCCTATATGAAGGTCATGCATGCATACTATGCTAAAGAATCACCTATTCCACCACCAACTATTGTGCCTCCATCTTCAATGCTATCTCCAATGTTTAATCCTTAAGAATTCTTTCTTCCTGAGGAATTATTGCCACTTAAGAAACGAGGTCGTGACCGATCATCCTCCTTTACTTCTGCCCTACCTCAAGAAATTGAGATAGGATAAAGCTCTCGTAAGACAAGTCTGGAACGTCACGTAGAGCAAATTGAGGAAATTTTGAATCATCTAGATAAACTTTCTCTCGACCGCATTGAGCATATAGAAGACAAAATAGAAGGTCTTGAAAATGGCCGGGTGATAATACAACAAGATTTTGACAATCTGGAAGCTGAACTCTGAGAGTCTCATACTCAAATTGCTAAACTTCAAAGAAAGCAAATGGGAAATAACAGCAAGATTACTCTGGCTCGCTTCAGGATTGCTAATCTAGAACAAATCATCGAAGATATCCAGGCTCGTCACCAAGCAGACAAGGAAAGTCTTCTGAATGCAATCTATGAACTCAAGAACAGCCAGGAAGGACCATCAGACTACTAGATTAGATACTAGTTATAGCTTTTGATTGAACCTAGCCACTGGATGTGTGGTATAAATAACAACACTTGTCAAATTTTGACTATGTAGAGTACAAAGGCAAGTCGTTCATGATATAATATAATGGTGATCCCGTTTTATATTCATCTTGTGACCTATATTTCATCTTCGTCTTCATCATTATGAATCTTACCATGACCCCCAAAAAATAAACTAATAAGTTAGATGCTTGTTAGAATTCATATAAAATAAGTATCTATGATATCACTATTGTGACAATGTTTATTTTTGAACCTTACGCATTTTAAGGAAAGAATTATGATATCATTCTTATTACGTGTTGTCTTATGTTGATAGAATGCCTCCCAAAAGGACGTCAACATCTGAAGCACCAACCATGACTCAGGCTGCCATCAAGAAACTAGTTGCTGATAGTGTTTTCGCAGCTCTGGAAGCACAACCGCTAACATGGAAAATACTGATAACACCACTAGACCAAGAGAAGCTCCTGTAGCAAGAAAGTGTAGCTACAAAGAGTTCATGAGCCGCCAACCTATTAATTTCAAAGGTACGGAAGGCGCTGTTGGTCTTATCCGCTGGATTGAGCGAACTAAATTAGTGTTTTCCCGTAGCAACTGTACCGAAGACTGCAAGATGAAGTTTGCTACTGGTACTTTAACTGAAGAAGCTCTATCCGGGTGGAATTCTTTTGCCCAACCTATTGGTATAGAAGAAGCTTACAAGATTACCTGGGTTGAATTCAAGAAGCTTTTGATAAAGAAGTATTGTCCCCGAACTGAGGTCCAGAAGATGGAAGATGAATTTTACCATCTGACTGTGAAGGGGAATGATCTCAAGGCATATGTGAGAAGATTCCAGGAATTAGCAACCTTATGTCCCACTATGGTGCCAGATTATGAGAAAATGATAGAAGTTTTCATCAGGGGATTGCCTCGAAGTATTGAAGGGGATGTTATCGCCTCTAAACCTCAAACTCTAGAGGAAGCAATTAATATAGCTCAACGGCAAATGGATCAGGTAACAAAGCACACTCCGGTGCAAGTATCAAGTGATCACAAACGAAAGTTTGACGACAGAAGAAATTTCAACAACAACAACTACCGTAACACCAACACCAACAACCGCTACAATAATCACCAACCACAACAGAACAGAAGACAGGAAACCTTCAGGTCTTATGCTGTCACTCCAACTAAAAACAATGGGTATATTAGAAATCGTCCCTTGTGTAAGAAATGCACTCTGCACCACACAGGACCTTGCACTGTTAAGTATAATACTTGTAACAAGGTGGGCCATCTGACCAAGAACTGCAGAAACAAAGGGCCAGCCACTGGAAGTAATCTACTACCAGTGACAGTTACTTGTCATGCCTGTGGAGAGAAAGGGCATTATGCAAATCCGAGCCAAAATACCACCAAAAAACAATGCCCAGGGAAGAGCCTACATGTTGAGGGATTGGAATTCTCACCAAGACTCGAACGTAGTCACGGGTATGTTCCTTGGAAACCAACATCTAGCTAGAGTATTATTTGATTCTGGAGCTGATAAAAGTTTTGTATCCATATCTCTTGCCTCTATGCTAAATATTCCTTCTATTACAATAGATACCTTTTACAATATTAAAATGGCTGACGGAAACCTAGTAAGCACAAACACCGTTATTCAGGGTGTAACTCTGACTTTGTTAAACCAACCTTTTGAAATTGATCTTATGCCGATCAAACTCGGTAGTTTCGACGTCATCATTGGTGTGGATTGGTTATCCAAGTATCATGCTAGAATTATTTGTGATGAGAAAGTCATCTACATCCCAATCAACGGTAAAACTTTGACCATCCGAGGTGACCAAAGTAAAACCCGACTAAATCTCATATCCTGTATAAAAACCGAAAGATATATATCCCGAGGTTGTCAAGTTTTCGTAATCCAAGTAATGGAAAAGAAGTCAGACGAGAAAAGACTAAAAGATATCCCAGTAGTCAGAGAATTACCAAAAGTTTTTCCTGAAGATCTACCTGGCCTTCCTCCCGTTCGCCAAGTAGAATTCCAAATCGATCTAATTCCAGGAGTGGCACCTGTAGCCCGAGCACCTTATACATTAGCTCCTTCAGAAATGCAGGAACTATCTAACCAACTTCAAGAGTTAGCAGACCGAGGTTTTATCCGACCAAGTACTTCACCCTGGGGAGCTGCTGTCTTATTTGTTAAAAAGAAAGACGAATCTTTAAGGATGTGTATCGATTACTAAGAGTTAAATAAACTTACCATAAAGAATCGTTACCCATTACCCAGGATTAATGACTTATTTGACCAACTTCAAGGTTCGAGTGTCTACTCGAAGATTGACTTAAGATCTAGCTATCATCAATTGAGAGTCAGGGATAAAGATATTCCCAAGACTGCTTTTAGAACAAGATACGAACACTATGAATGTCAAGTGATGCCATTTGGTTTAACTAACGCGCCTGCTGTATTCATAGATCTCATGAATCGTGTGTGTAAACCATACTTGGATAAATTTGTGATAGTGTTCATCGATGATATTCTCATCTACTCTCGTAACAAAGAAGAGCACGAAAATCATCTGAGAATAATCCTAGAATTACTCAAGAAAGAGAAGTTGTATGCCAAGTTCTTCAAGTGTGATTTCTAGATTCATATCGTGTAAATTCTTGGACACTTAATTGATAGTCAAGGACTTCATGTTGACCCCGCCAAGATTGAAGCAGTTAAGAATTGGACATCTCCTACTACACCCACAGAAATACATCAATTCTTAGGACTCACCGGTTATTATCGAAGATTTATCAAAGATTTCTCAAAGATTGCAAAGTCTTTGACTGAATTAACCCAGAAAAACAAAAAGTATATCTGGGGCGAAGACCAAGAAACAGCTTTTCAACTGCTTAAACAGAAGCTATGTGAAGCTCCAATCTTAGCATTACCAAAAGGAAATGACAATTTTGTTGTTTACTGTGATGCATCCCATCAAGGTCTGGGAGCGGTGTTAATGCAAAGAGAGAAGGTTATTGCATATGCATCCCGACAACTTAAGCGTAATAAAGAAAACTATACCACTCATGATCTCGAATAGGAGCAGTAGTGTTCGCTCTTAAAATTTGGAGACACTATCTGTATGGCACCAAATGTACTGTGTTCACTGATCATAAAATTCTTCAGCATATCCTTGATCAGAAAGAGTTGAACATGAGACAACGCCATTGGCTAGAATTGCTTGCAGATTACGATTGTGAAGTTCGATACCATCCTGGAAAGGCAAATGTCATAGCAGATGCCTTAAGCCAGAGGGAACGAATTAAACCTCTTCGAGTTAGATCATTACTTATGACCATTCATCCAAACTTACCCTCACAAATTCTCAAAGCTCAAATTGAAGCACTCAAAAAAGAAAACATCAAGGCTGAAAACTTACGAGGAATGGACAAATCATTTGAAATACGTCCTGATGGAACCCGATGTATCAAGAATCGAAGTTGGTTACCACTCTTTGGTAATCTGAGAGACTTGATCATGCATGAGTCCCATAAATCAAAGTATTCCATTCACCCAGGTTCTGACAAGATGTATCAGGATCTAAAGAAACTCTATTGGTGGCCTAATATGAAGGCAATCATCGCTGAGTATGTTGGAAAATGTTTAACATGCTCTAGAGTTAAAGCAGAATATCAGAAGCCATCCGGCTTACTGGAATAACCGGAGATTCCTATGTGGAAGTGGGAGAGAATAACAATGGATTTCATCACAAAACTACCCAAAACCTCAAATAGACATAACATAATCTGGGTCATTATCGATCACCTTACCAATTCCGCATATTTCATCCCTATCCGAGAGACAGATAGTATGGAAACCCTTACAAGATTGTACATAAAGGAAATAGTCTCCCGGCATGGAGTGCCAATATCTATCATCTCGGATCGTGACAGTCATTTCACGTCCAGATTCTGGCAATCATTACAAAGTGCTTTGGGTACTCAATTAGACATGAGTACGACATATCATCCTAAAACCGATGGACAAAGTGAAAGAACCATCCAAACACTCGAAGACATGCTTCGAGCCTGTGTTATAGATTTTAGAAAAGGATGGGAAAAACACTTACCATTAGTAGAATTTTCTTACAATAATAGTTACCATGCTAGTATTAAGGCAGCACCATTTAAGGCACTTTATGGTCGAAAGTGCAGATCACCTGTTTGCTGGGCCGAAGTTGGAGATGTTCAACTTACGGGACCAGAAATAATCCATGAAACCACTGAAAAGATAGTGCAAATTCGACAACGCTTGCAAGCTGCAAGAGACCGGCAGAGAAGTTATGCCAATATAAGACGAAAGCCTTTAGAATTTCAAGTTGGAGATCGTGTTATGTTAAAAGTGTCACCTCGTAAAGGTGTCTTCCGATTTGGAAAACGAGGAAAGCTTAACCCTTGGTACATTAGACCTTTCAAAATCCTTGAACGGACTGGCCCAGTGGCATATAAACTTGAGCTTCCTGAAGAGCTCAGTAATATCCACAGTACTTTCCACGTTTCTAATCTAAAGAAATGCTTATTTGACGAATCCCTTGTCATTCCAATGAAAGAGCTTTGACTCGATGACAAACTCAACTTTGTGGAAGAACTAGTGGAGATTATGGATCGAGAAGTCAAGCAACTGAAGAAAAGTCGTATTCCCATAGTCAAAGTAAGATGGAACTCTAAAAGAGAACCAGAATTTACATGGGAATGCGAAAATCAAATTCGTGCCAAGTATCCACATCTGTTTTCAAACATCACTCCGGCATCCAACTAAATCTCAGGAGGAGATTTCTTTTAAGGGAAGGACACTATAACAACCCATAATTTTCATCAATGTAATATCCATCTATTATATATATACCACCTTTTTACAGGGAAATTTTTTGCTTTATCTCATTATGCAACGTAACTTGCATCTTTAAAGTAAATGAGCGCACGCAACCTCCACCAATGCCATCTATATCTATGTTTATATTATGTAAACATCCTAATATGTCAAGTCTATATCTTAATATCATTTTTACCAAGTACATTACCCATTTAACATAACATTTACAACATTTTATCAAAACGGGCTTTAAACGTTAAACGTTTATATCAAAACCCTAATTATATGTAATGTATACATATAAACTGAATGTACAAGTATTCAAAGCATGTGTACAAGTGTACAATGCACAATGATTGAAATATATTTTCCTTCTAAATCAATGTATAAGTCCTTAATGCACAATGTACAAAATCATGAAGCATGAATTCAAATAAGCTCATTTTTCACTGTTTTCATTCTAAATTCTTACCACTAATTTAGCATAAGGTACAATACTTAATACACAACATCTAAACCCTAAATCTAAACCCTAAGTCATTCTAAGACCTTAATCTAAAACCCTAAACCCTAAATGAAACCTTAAAACCCTAATTTCATTTTAAAACCTAAAAACTAAACCTAAAACCTAATCCTAACATTAAATCTTAATCCTAAACCCTAATCTATCCCTAATCTTAACCCTAATCCATGTTTTAAAACCCTAAATCCTAAGCCGAACCAAAACAACCCGTCACCCATTTTTCTTTCATTTTTGACCCATTTTAAACCTAAGCTAGCACCCTAACACCTCAATCACCTCTATGACTAACATACTATCTCCCTAAGCACCTTACAAGCACCTCTATCACCTCCTTGTAAGCTACTTGCACTCCAAACACCCCCTTGGCAGCCAAACCTCCACACACCCCTTCCACCTCTTCATTGCTAGTTTCTAGCTTACCTTACTCATCATACTAGCATCCCTTAATCACCTCAGCTAGCTAGGACACGAATTAAACCCCAAACTTAGGCACCAAGGTGTTTTCACCCCTATAAATAGCCAAACTCCCCCACCATTTCAAACATACCTCAAATTTCATCATACACACAAATGGAGTCTTAAATCCGACCAAGGAGGATCAAGTGAAGTCCCTACGATCATAATTGAAGCCAAGAACCAAGAAAAAGAAGCTCTTAAAGTCGTTACTAGGCGTACAAACCCAAAAAACCCCATTTCGACCCATTTTAGCTCAAGTAAGCTCAAAATCTTGTTCAATAAGCTTATAATCTATATTAGAATGTTCATAATACTCTTAAGATCATATATGAACTCTTGTTAAAGCCTTGAATCCTCAAACCTATGTGTTTTTTATTAAAACCCTAAAAACGACCCGTTTTGATTTTTTAGCTAACGAATCTTTTTTCTAAACTTTTGTTACGTTAGAACATCTTATTTTAGCTTATTATAATAAGCTATAACCTGAAAATATCATTTGGAACCCTAAAATAAGCTTGCATGGCTTTTTGGACTTGATTTGTAAATATTTTCATTCATAGGGATTTATATCGTAAATTTCTGAAATTTATAGCTATAGGGGCTGAAAATGTCATTATTCCAAAGTTATAACTATAAGGACCTATTTTGTCAAGTTCTAAAGTTAAAGGTTTAATTTATATATACTTTATATATAAAGGACTAAACTTGTAAAAGTTTATAAATCAAGGGTATATATTGCCATTTTTGCAAACTTAAAAATATAAAATATAATATTTTTATATAAATTATAAAAATATATATTAATATAATAAAACACGATTTTATTAAAACACGACACAATTATCGTTATTAATCAACGATCGACGCATTATAAAACAATTACGTTATATAATTAATGTAACTTATCATCGACTAACTTTTGAAGAAATTTAAAATCTTATCGTATCATGTTACTAGGGAATTTCATGTGATGGGTTCCATTTGAGTATTTGTTTTGACGAGTTTGTTGGGTTTACGATTTAAAGTGCCCTGACTCCTCAAACGATATTACATGGCCTCTGGATTATGATAGCCCGAAAAGTGATACAATATTTCCATAAATTAATAAATCAAAGTAATACTTTAATCTTTATAAAGTTTTGAAACATAAACCATCACACTAAGACTTGACATAATACCCCAGGTTGCGTGACGTAGCTGTTACTTTCACTTGATATACTTTTGCCATCAATCAGATTTTCCATGTTAAGGTGAGTTCATAGCCTCGCATTTTAAATCATCTAATGTTTTCATAAACCCGCGACGGGGATACATGCTATAAACCATGAATACGAGTATTTTTCCAACTGTATGCTATCCTGATATATTATTGCCTAAGTCCTTACTTTTGCCATTAAGACCCCACTATCATGAACCGTTAATTACTTTTCGGAGTAAGCGCGAATGCTGTGAATAGATCTATTTGGGACTGAGCTTCCCCGTTGGTGTACCTATACTTTTTGGTAACCAAACGCACTTCATTTGAATCACTATGCGGGTGTTTGGCAAAGGCACCCGTTGGGGAAACTTCTTGTAATTATTGATTATCTCAAGGTCTCGGTGTCATGAGCTTAGGGCAATAATACTGTTTTCTATAATAATTGTACTCATTGCAATTATTACACTTATGGGTGTATAACAACGTAACCCACTATTGAACTTGTATTCAAACTGTTTACCATAAACCTATGAATTTCACTCAACCATTGTGTTGACCTTTTTAGCATGTTTATCTCAGGTATTTGAGCAACTTATGGCACGGAGTGGCACGGACTTGAAGATGGCTAAACTGTTATCATTCAAACTTTATGTTTTCATGTAGATTTTGGGACCTCTGTTTGTAAAAACTCTGATGAAATAATGAATGATAACTTATCTTTTAAAAACGTCTCTTTTGAGTCGTTTTCTATGATTATGACTGTTGTACTATGAAATAATACCCCAGATTAGCTTCTGCTGCTATATGTCAAAAATGGGGGTGTTATAGTCTAGCACAATAAATTGTAGTTTTGGGATGAGCAGTAGTAACAGGCCTAGCAGTATTAACTGCTTTTAGGCCAGTTTTCATTAAAACCGCTATTAGAACCATGTTCTTGTGAGCACTAAGGTGAGTCTTTTAGCAGAATAATTGTAATTTACCCTTGTATAATTATTCTTAGATTCCACCCTTTCCCTTTGATGGTAATTGTAGTGAGCTTGCACATGGTCAAAACTTCCACAGACAAAACAAGCTTTATTGTACATCACAAAGTTACTTCCTAGCTGTTGGGACTTTTGATTATTTAGTTTCTTTGATTTCCCCTAGGACTTTGTGACCTATATATTTCAGCATACTTAACTGGTTTCCTAACTGGTTTTTCTTGTTGTTTAGGTCTAACAAATTATATTTTAGAAACAGTAGGAAAAATAGTTTTCTTCTCTAACTTATCATCTGACATCATCTTCTTAACTAATGGAGCATCAGGAGATTCCCTAACCTCATTAGAAGTATCTTCACTAACACTCTTACTAGGCTTAGGTCCATAGCCTTCAAACTCATGCTGTTGGAACTCCTCTAGGCCAGAGTTGGATAAATCAAACTTTAGGGGTGAAAATAACCCTGTAGAAGGAGGTGTAACAGCATTATAGCTTACAAACCCCACACCTTTTCTACTTTTGTCAGGTATCTGACTCCTTATTAATTTGTCTAGACTCTTAGAAGCATTATCAAAATTTTTAATTTTAAGTTGATTGATTTTTTTTTGCTTAAGCTTTTCTAACTTGCTCACAAAAAATAACTTCATTCTTTTTTTAAGAGACAAGTTTCTCTTTTACAGATGCTAACCCTCTTTTATAAGTAGCTAAATTGAACTCAAATTTGTTAAACTTTATTCTTAAATCATCAAGTTGAGTTTTAAGAGTTTCTAAGCTTTTTAGACAAGTTTTTGAACAAGTTTTGTCATTATGTATCTCAGAGTCTGAAAAAGCCATAAGAGCCATGTTTGTAGGGACTTCATCATCTGCCATATAGCTCCAGTCAAAACCAGCTTCATTAATAGCCACCATGGCTTTGGAAGAAGTTTCTTCCACATTTACAGTTCTTCTAGAGCTGTCTTGATTCCTGTTTCTGCTATCTTGGCTCCTTGGTCCTCTGCATTCCCTTGCAAAGTGTCCCATCTTGTGGCAGTTGAAACACTCCACCTTAGATTTGTCATATCCAGCTATGTCACTTCTATTGATAGTGATTTTTCTACCAGTTTTCTGGAAAAACCTTTTTGTCCTCACGCTCAGCAATGCTAACTTAAGTGCTAGCAGGGTTGACTTGAGTGTTAGCAGTACTAACTCCATAAGCAGTATTAACTTCATTAGTACTTCTAAGGGGTGACACAAAAGCCATATTCTGAGAACTTAAGCTTGAGCTTAAGTTTGCAGTTCTTTTAACCTCTTGTTCAACAATCTTGAAATTGTTGTAGAGATAATCAAAGCTCATTGTGTCTAGATCAGGTTTATTTCTCCAGACCACAACATGAGTATTCCACTCTGAAGGCAGACTTCTCAAAAATTTCAAATTGAGATCTTCTTGTGAAATGTTTTCACCCAAGATAGCCGGCTGACTTACAATCTTCTAAAGCCTGTTAAAAATAGAGTCAATAAACTCTGTGCTTGGAGCACTAAAGTTCTCATACATTTGCTTCAGAATAGTCTTCTGAGTCTTATTTGTTTCATCATTACCACCAAATCTTGTTTGTATAGCAACAAACAAAGTCTTAGCATCCTTGTACTGATTAAATGTCATTAGATGTTCATTAGGAAGTGCCATCAGTAACATACTTCTTGCCTTTACATCATTCTTCTTTTGAGCCTTTTCTTTAGTAGTTACAGGACTTGGTATTAGTGAAGTTGAGGTACCATCAGCATTTGTTGTTGTTTGGGCTACTGGTTTGAATGAGTTTCCATTTTCTATGACATCACATAGAGCATAGTCTTGTACTTGAAAGTATTGCTCAATCCTTAGCCTCCACATATCATATTCACCCTGTATCACCTGTTTTGCCGATCCCAATGGGCCAACATTTACAGGTCAGTAGGGGTTTGTGCGTTTCTAGATATTCTCTCTTGTAAGTACAGAGTTCTTTTGTTAGTTTTCTTCTAGGATAACGTTTCAGAAACAAGGCTATGATACCACTTGTTGATCTACTAGATGATTCTTTAGCTTGGTAAAGGTTAAGTTACTTTAGTCATATATAAATAACAATCATAGCATAGACACTAATGTTTGATCACTCACTAAAACGAGTATGCGGATCCCTCTACCTAAAACAAATCACCTCTGCAAAGCACAAAACCATTTAATTGTATATTTGTTGAGAATTATTACTTAATGAACATGGATATCACAAAAACAAGCTCCAATATTATTTTAATAATACGTGGATTCTGTGTAATTAGTATATGGTTTACAACTATGAAGTATATATCAAAACGTTTGTCTAATGAATGTCTGTGAAAGTGTTATGATGACATTATTACTATATCCTAGGGGGGGTGGATCCTCCTTTTTATCCAAGAGATAGTCCTAACAGGTCTTACAATATTTTCTAAAGTTATCATGATCTTATAATACCAAATAATTATACTCGTATCTTTTATTAAAATATCTCATACTTATCGTAAGCAATCTTGATAAACAGTCTTCATTAATCCTTTTCTTGTCTTTTATCCCTATTTAACTAGCTAGAGAGAGATATCTCTGTTAAGGTTGTAATCCTTCAGCAGTTGTAAGTAGGCTCAAATTAATTTTTTATCCTGCAGCATATATCTGTGTAATGTTGTATGTAAGTATCTTAGAATATTTCTTCATTCATTATCAGCAGTATAGTTACACTCGCAACTTTAGTAACTAAACTTTATGCTAAAGTTATGTAACTTTACTCAAGATTACTAATGGTATTTACACTACAGCAGAACAAATACTAAGTTACACTAATAAGTTGTAGTATGTCTTAGTATGTATTTCTTCTAGTCTCTAACGTTCTTTAATCTTCCGATTAGCTGTAGTAATATATATAGCAGTTGTAACTCTAACCTTAACATCGCGTTACTTCCACACAGCATTAAGAAGTTTTTAATCCAACAAGTGCCTAAAGAAATTTCTTAATTATATTATTGCTGAAAAACCGCTTCATCACGTGATTTTAGGATAGTAATAATTAGTGTTTAATCTTGAAAAGCTATATATCTATCGATTCCTCTTTCGCGATATAGTTTACTTGTCAATTATTGTTGAACAAGAATATCTATTTTTATTTATTTTATTATCTTTGACTTGTATATTTCCTTGGTGAGTGAATTTAATAAAGTATCCTAATTTCTTTTGCGTATTTTACACAAGAAATTATTACGTTATTCTTTACGTGGTAAAGCAATTATAAATCCATTTTAGCTTCATTATTTTTAGCAGTTTTCTTTCTAAGAATATCGTTGTGTTTATCAAAGATAAGTTTCATCATTTTTGTTTCGGGATTATTATGAATAGGGGGAAAAATATCACCATAGGTAAAACATGCCAAAGCTCTAGAATCTTTTGATTTCACATAAGTTTTCGAGAATCTATTGTTCTAATAATAAATCCATCATTTCAAATTTGTGGTGGTTCTTTACGCTCTAGATTGATATCCTTATTTTTCTAATAAATAAATCCATCACTTTCAAATAGTGGTGGTCTTTACATAGATTGCCCTTCTAAATATTTTTCTGATTTCATAGATCGATTCAAGTTTTAAAATACAGTTTATTTTAAAAATCTTGTTTGACGTGGCTCCTGATACCAATTGTGGAAAACTAGAAGGGGGGTTGAATAGTTTACCGCTTTTTAAATTAATGTTATGTTTGTTTATAAAAACTTAGATTCGATTTTATGTGAATTCACAATATGCACAATATGAACAATTTAACTAATCAAGTAAGTAATGACAAGATATAAAATAAATATACAAGATAAAAGATAAGAGATGGAAAGATCAAACCACAACACGAGGATTTTTAGTGGTTCGGTAACGAAGTACCTCTTCGCCCTACTCCACTCCCCGAGCACCAAACTCGAGAGTTTTCTTCACTATTTCAACAAGATCCCGTTAGTCAGAGAAAACCGTACACAACTTAGCTTACACCAATTTCTGACACTAAGCGAAATGTAGAGTTCTAATCCTAGCTAGAACCAATCTATCACAACAAAACACACTACTTCACGAAAATTCACAACTTGGCTTCACCACACGACTTTTTTTTACTACACGACTATTCTTCACTTCACAACTTCTCTACTCTTTACAACCTTTCTATATTTTTCTTCACAACTTCACTTTAACTAAATACTACCTTGATCACACCAATCAAACACTACCTACTAAGATCAACCTGATCTATCTATACTTACAATGATCACCACAATCTACTTAATATACACAACTACGATACACACCTTCACAATATACACAAATGATTTACAAGATATGATACAATTGCAACAAGGTTCCAAGGACACACACTAAGTTATAATACTTCTTCACTTGATGATAGAAAGTATTCTTCTTTTGCACTTGAGGATCAAAGCTTGGATCACTTAGAGACAAGGCTTTATGATTAAATGATCAAATGAAAGAAAGGAAAGTATAAACTGATTTAGAATAGAAAGAAAGTATGTGCAAAAGGTGGGAAAAATAGTAGGAAATGGTTCAGTATTTATAGGTTAGCTGAGCTGGCTTTTTGTCTGGGCGGTCCCCTTAAATAGGGGCAGGTCCCCTTAATTATTAAAGGGACCACCCTTAATAATTAAGGGGGTCGCCCAGGTCAGACGCTCTCTTTTTTGTCTTTTCTGGGGGAGATGTTTTTTGGAACATTTCTAGCCGTTTTTGGGTATAAAATTTGAATTCAAAATATTTATTTTGAATAAAACATTTTATTTAAATCCAAAAATGTTTTGTAAAAGTTATAAAAATGTTTGTGACAATTTTATAAAAAAATATGAGGTTGAATAAAAATTCTTTGATCATAAAATGCATTAAGCATATGTTTATTCATACCTTTAAGTGATTAACTTTTCAAAATAAAAATTTACTACTAATTACTTGTTTACAAATAATTGTTCATTAATCGTTTTTACATTTTGTGATTATCAAAACGTAGAGAGATCAAAAATATTAATAACGTTTTTAAGCATTATTCTATCA
The DNA here is from genome assembly GCA_026074375.1 of Tanacetum coccineum. Classification (NCBI taxonomy): domain Eukaryota; kingdom Viridiplantae; phylum Streptophyta; class Magnoliopsida; order Asterales; family Asteraceae; genus Tanacetum; species Tanacetum coccineum. The sequence continues at coordinate 37,472 of BQNB010017992.1, forward strand.
ACAAAATTTGTAAATAACATGTACAAATGTAAAACATTTTTGGTGAAGATGTTAAAAGTACAAAAAGATTAAGAAAATGTTTTCTTAAAAGTTTGATGAAAAGAATGGATCTTTAAGGACTAACTATCAACCCAAGTAAAGAACTAGTGACCCAAATAAGCCTTTTAATAAACCATGATCAACAAACTAGTACCAAATCTTGAATAAAGAAGCAAAAACACCAAAGTTGGCGGTGTTTGGTGGTTCGGTCGAGCAAGAAGAAAAGAAAAGAGAAGAAAAGATTTTTGTGTGTGTTTTTAGAGAGAAGGAAAATGATAAGATGAAATGGTGGATGAATGAATAAATAAGGGATAGGTTCATGCATATGGTTTGAACCTAGATCCTTCCATGAAGGAATCCTAAGATTAAAGGTGTACCAAGGAGACCACAAAGCTAAATTTGTGGAGGGATGTTGGCAAGGAGGGGGGACGGACGCCATATGGGAAGAAAGGGGGCCGAATTTTGTTAAAACTTTATTCTTTTTCCACTAGATATTTATTTAGGAAGTTTAAGATATTTAAGCTTGCTCAAGAATTTATTTTTAGTAATATACGTAATACCCGTAAAAGTGAAACGCATGACTTTTAGAAATAAAAATATAAAAGTTTCAATATATAGTAGTTATGTACAAACGCGATACTCGACTAAAGACTACGTTAAATTGAAAGCCGGAACGCATTCGGTAACGTTTCTTAATTTCACGCGGGGCAATTTCCCGGTTTTTTATCAAATTAAACACGTAACTTATAAAGTCAAATTAATGCACGTAAATTGATAAAATATCGACTTGTGAAATTTCAAAGTGTCACATTATATATGTTTGTAACATAAAAATTCTTAGATAGAGTCTAATAATACATGCCGACACATATTTACCGATTGATTAAAGCCCAATGAATGTCCAAGAGGGTTACATTGGAGGCAAGTATCCATCTACTTAAAAGGAATCATGTTAGTACATGCCGACAGATATTTACTGATTGATTAGTGCCCAATGAATGTCCAGGAGGGTTACATGTATCCATCTATTTAAAAGGAATCATGTTGCAGGGCCCTTTTCCACAAAGAATAAAGGTAAGCTTTAAATTCATTTCTACTAGAGAAATGCTAGACTCACATTTTTTTACAAACAAACATCCACACCTACAAGTGGCATGTGAGACGTACCAATTAGGTTGCATGAAATTTTCTCTTTCTACTAATATTGCAACCATAGCTTAAAGCAAAAAATGTCCAAGTTATTTGTTATATATATATATATTTTTTGAAGTAGCACGATTCCATTAATTTGTACAATTTTCTTCGTTGTTATTTTGTGTGCCTCGACTCATTTTTCTTTACAAAAAGTGAAATGGACCAACACTCACATGTTAAATCCAATATGCAAAATGCATATGTATACAATGAAAAGGAATAGTGCCTAACCGTGTTCCTTTCAAATCGTATGATAATGTTATCAGATGTTGTGTATGGTGTCTGCAATGACAAAGCCTCTTGGCCATTCTACAAAAAGAGGGAAGAAAGAAATGTAATGTCCATTGATGGTAGGCTTCTTGGGAACTTTTCTATAGTTTATACTTTTTATATACTTCATTTGATATTAAATAAGAGCATTTATGTAGATTTTAGTGGTGGGGAAGGGAACTTTTTACACCATCCCTGTGTAATGGAATTTTATTATGTAGTACAAGATGGGCTTGAGGGCACAATAGCTAGTTAGCTACTGTCACAGAGTACATGGTTGATGGATGGCTAAGGCATGTCCTACTCCGCTAATATGGGTATTACTTCTTCATTTCGAGTTCATTCAACCGACTTTATTCTTCTATAGTTCCAATACAAAATAATAATTTAATCTTTTAGTTATGTAAGTAGTTTATATTTTAATCCGACTACTTGCACAAATAGGTATATATCATCGTCTTTTGTTCTGAAAAAAGAAGTCAAGTTCACTACCCTGTAGGAAGATGTTGCTTCAAACAAGCATATATCATCATGAGATGTTTTTTGATCAACTCGTGCTAAAGATTGTAGATTCAGTTATTAATCTTAAAACTGATGATAATGGTGATTGTTATTCATGGAGTTAGTGTTTTACTTCTAATCGAAATCCATGTTTTTAAAATTTAAATCGAAATCCATGTTTTGCTAAATTTTATTGTCTAATTTGTTGATACAAGTTGTAATTTCGGGAGGCTATTGATATGAAACACCACTTGATTACACGTTCTGATTTGATTAAGATACATCTATAATTCTTAAGTAAGTTTCATATTGTTATTTTTTTATTCTAGCCCAAACCTTTTTTTCTCCATAATGTGAATCATTTTGATAGATATTTTATCTGATCGTGGTTGCTACAGTTACAATGTTCTTTTTTTATGTAAAGGTTTGGTGTACATATTTTCTTTGAATTTATGATAGTACTGTTAGACAATGAAAACCCCGTAGGTATAATTTTATTAATGACCATTATTTATAATGGTAAAAACCCTAATACCCTAAACCCTAATACACTAAACCCACAAACCGGGCATTGGCCTATTACATAAATAACTTTGACTAACATTAATTACTTTGACTAACATAAATTACTTTGACTAACACTAACATATATCCTCTAATACTCCCCCGCAGTCCAAGCGGCGAAATCGCAAAAGCTCGGAAGAAGAAGAAAATTAAGAAAGCAAAATAAAACAATAAACCAAAATAAAACGGGATAACCCAAAATATCCCCTATTCTAATTTTTGTTTACGGATAACCAAAGTATCCGAAGGATAAACCAAAGTATCCTAAACAGTCATCTCAGGAATAAGAACCCTAGATTCGACACCAACAAAAGTCGTCTCGGGAATTAATACCTTGGATTCAACATAAAAAAACAATTAAATAACTATAATGATAGAGTTGTAGAGTCAACACCAAAACCACCAATGACAGAACACAAAATCTTCTCTTTAGCTTTCCCATCACTCCTTCCCTTAGCTTTCGTTTCAAACAAAAATCCTTCCTGTCCATCATCTACTAACGACAATCAGTAGTAGTCCTATAGACCAATTAATGAATCAATACTGGTATTTTGCTATTTTGTTGATGAGCCACTTGTGGATATGATTTTAATGGCAAACAACAACAAGATAACGAACAGTAAGGTAGATCTGTGGTTTTCATTGTGTCCATTTTTTTTGGATCTTTGGTTTTATTGACGAGAGGGAGGTGAGTGGTTTTACGGGATGATTTAATGGAGGCGGCTCAACTTAGCCATCTAGGTCTGAGGATCAGACCCGCTCTGATACCATGTTAGACAATGAAAACCCCGTAGGTATAATTTTATTAATGACCATTATTTATTATGGTGAAAACCCTAATACCCTAAACTCATAAACCGGGCTTAGGCCTATTACATAAATAACTTTGACTAACACTAATTACTTTGACTAACATAAATTACTTTGACTAATACTAACATATATCCTCTAAACTTTGACTAACATAAATTACTTTGACTAACACTAACATATATCCTCTAATAAGTACATGTTTAGATGTGGCATAATGGCGGGTTAGGCAGGTTGGATAGGAGGTATGGGTTAAAATAGGTCACTGTTAGCACATGTCAAAACGGGTCTGTTTGGGTTGAACCTACGCACTTTTTGTCATTAGTATAAAATTATAAAATACTTGAATAAAATATACACTATGAGAGAGATGATAATTAGTTTCCCATAGCATATATATGTCAAAACAGGTCGATTTCAGTTTGGGTTAAATGAAAACATTAATTTTCTTATAAAAAAGAAAAGGCAAAAGTGATTGTATGGGTCGGGTTTGGCAATGAGGGGACCAGACCCACCCTTTTGATATCTATTTATTTTTTTACAAGGTAATAATATTAGTGTTAGCGTTCTTTATATATATAATGTGTTAGGAATTCAATTTTAGTAAAGTGACGATCATTATCGATCTCACAAGTCATGTAATAGTTAAACATATTGTTAGCCGTGTAATAGTTGATGAAATAGGCTAAGTTACAAGATTACGTGAGATAGTATGGAAACCATCTCACATCGCCCCATGAGGTAAAGTGTGGGGAGAGCCTTAGCCTATAAAAGGACTCTCCCTCCTCATAGATGGGGTGTGAGTGTGTGTAATGTAAAGGTGTAAAAGAGGCAATTCTCTCCTCCCTTTCCTTGTGCAATAAAGAAATATCCAAACACCTCCACTACCTCCTTTTCTCTTCTCTTATTCTTCCATGTGTGATTTATGAGTTTTCTACAATTGGTATCAAGAGTCATGGTTTCATCTTGGGTCGATTAGTTGTGTGCTTTTGGTCTTAAAAAATCTTGTCTTTCTTACTCTTTTTCTACACGTCAATTTTGGGCTCAAAAAGTAAAGATCGAAACTTTATGATTAAAAACCATAAAGAATTAATTTTTATGAAAGATTTAGTGTTTTAGAACGTGTTTGTGCAAAAAGAATCAAGCTTTTAACGTTTTTGAGTATGTTGTAGTGATTTTTGTGTGGTTCACCTGACTTCGATGCCACAAAGGGAAAAACATCAACTTTTTGTGTTTAGAAAGCATAAAGTTCTGATTTTTATGCTTCCTTTGGTGATATAGATCTTAGACGTACAAAAATGTTTAAACTTTATTTGTGTTTTAAGTGAAAGTTTGTGATTTTTATTGGTTTCGGATTGGAAAGTAACACCTTGTGCGAACCACTAAGGTTATACAAACAAGTGATCCTAGTTTTCTTGCACAAGGATACTAAAAACGTGCAAACCACGTTTAAAACAACATCTAGCGAGCCTAGAGTGTTGTTTGCTATTTCATTGGAGAGGAAGAACAAAAACGTGCGAACCACGTTTCTGACAAAACTAGTGAACTAGTTATGGTTTTTTATTTTTCGTCGTAAGCAAACGAATTAGTCGAACCCTTGATAGCGAAAGACTCAGCTGAACCTGAGACCGAACCTGCTGACCGAATCAGTCAAACGAACCACCTGACCGAACAAGCTAGACGAACCACGTACCGAACCTGGTAAGCGAATCACCTGTGACCGAAATCAGTCAACCGAACGCGCTTCTTACAACTCGAGCGAAGGTCAAATATTCATATCCAACGAATGACAAAAAGTTTCAACCAGCGAATGAGACTAAATAAAAGGCAACAGACCTCCTTTTAAATTCCAGCATTAAGTATACTAACACAAAAGAGCGTTTAGCTCAGTTGGTATTGTATTGTCGCCTTGTGTTGTGGTCTGACAGACCCAGGTATCCGGTTGTGGATAGTTTATAGTTTTATTTTTTATATATAACCACTTTAATCCTTGAACCTCAAACATATTTGCATCATTAGTCCTTGGTTCATTAGTTAACAAAAGCCTGCAACTTTAGTCCTTGAAGATTGATAAAACTTTGCATCGTTCGACCTTTCGTTAAGTTTTCAAGCTAAAGTTCATTTTTAAAGCTCAAGTTAATCTGTTCAAGTTGAAACGTCTTCACACCCTTAGTCTTTTTCACCCAAAACACTCAAACAAACATTAAAGTTTACAACTTTCACACCTAAACGTCAAATAACTTTCAAAGTTAGTACCTTTTTCAAATTTTCAACGATTTCAAGCAACAACAAAACCACATAACACTTATTTTTCATCAAAAACATCCACAAATCATTTCACTCATCGGAATTCAATGGAATCATCAAGTTTAAATTCAAAAGAGAAAGAGCCGCAACAGATGCAACAAGAAGAAAGACAATTGCACTCTAAGTGCATGGAATGGTTTAAAATACTCAAGTCGCATCTTCGAACTCTCCAAAATCTCAGCTTTCATGATACGAGATACACTTTAGTATATAAACGGGCAGTTAATAGATACTTTGGAAAAGAGCACGGAACTTCCTGTCAAAAGATGTTCCAAAATTTGAATCAACTTCAATGGCAACTTGAAAGACATAATCTTAATGAGTGTGATCCAAAGACTTGCCTTGAAGTACTCAGAACATAGTTTAAGGAATTTTTTGACTCGAAAGGGGTAAATTCTTTAGATTGTGATAATCCATGTTTGCAAAAGCACTTCAAAGACTACACACGAGCAGATCTATAAACTTTCAGAATAAGACTACTTTGGTACCTGGATGAACTTGAGATGCTAATAGATAAAAGAGTAATTCAATACAGGGAACCGCAGATGAAAGAAAGAGAGGTTAAAGCAATAAAGGAGATTAAGAAATGGTTGAATGAAAGCAAGATGCAGACACAAGAGGGAATGGTCAATGAGGGTATAACATTAGATGCTAGTGTGGTTTCTGAAGAAAGCACAAATGACAATAGATCAACCGAACAATAGGATGGAAGTGGTAGTTCAGGATATGATGCAGATTCTGAAATAACATGGGTCAATGAGATTGTTTCTGAAGTTGAAAATGATACTGTCAGACCCTCATATGATAAAGACACATTGACTGAGGTACATCATTCAAATAACGATACATGTGAAAATGTGTTTGCTCATGGGATACAAAATCATGAACAACCTGAATCTATTCCCGATACATATGTAGTGAAGAAAGAGAATAATAGCAATATTATTTCTGATATACCAAATATGGATCCAGATAGAGATAGGGAAGACCATGATTATGTGGATGCTGAGCAACAACGTGCCTTATTTGCTTCCTTGTTCAATAATTTAAAATATGAAGTGGAAAATTGTAATAAGGACTATCGCGAAGCTCAGCAAGCGGATACCTTATTGACAAAAGAGCTTAAGAAATATAAGGAAAAAGAAAAACATTTTCCAAAAGAAAAAAAATGAATTTGAATATTGCAAAAAGATTAAGCTTTTAAATGAAGAAATTTCAAATCTTAAATCTCAAGCTTGTTAAAAAAGAAAATTCTCTCTACAAAGAGAATGAAAAGTATGATAAGTATGTCGAACCACTTTTAAAAAGGAAAATTGAACTTGAAAAGAAAAATCAAGAGTTTTTGAAACAAATAAAAGATCTTGATAACAAACTTCAAAAAGCGGGACAAACTGATCAGACTCTTCGAATGTTTCTTCCAAAAGAAGACAATGTTAATACGGAAAAACAGGGCCTTGGCTTTGAGAACAAAATGATGTTGAAAACCTAAGTTTATTGAACAAAGCCAAGGAATTAGCACCAAGTTTGTATAACAATGATGAAATGGGAAAAGACTTGATTTCTAATCATAAGATCATTTCTAAAAAAGAGTTAAATTGTGAAGCTAAAAAACGTTTGAAAGTAAAATAAAGAAAATCTCCTCTCTCGTATCATGGCTTTGTACACGGTTTGACTCAGTTTGAAGAACCTCCAAAAGTTCCTTTGAAACGAAGAGATGTTAATTTGAAAAAAAAACATTTGGAACAAGCTGAATTGAGAAATTTTGATCCAAAACTTAGGAAAAGTCTTCCAATGAAATACTATTGCTATGTCAAGCAGGCAATGCTCAAGTTTGAAAAACAAATGGTTTCAAATTAGAACGTAATCGAGATGAATAGGTCATGAGTTTTGAACGGATTTATGAACAAAATGTCAATAGGATAGCTAGAAATTGATTGGCTGAAGAATTAGAACCTTTAGTTAAAGACGTTAATCTTCAACTAAACTTCTTTGAAAAGGATCTTGTCAAAGAAATGAAAGATGATTTAAAGTATGTCACTTCTCTTGAAGACAAGTTTGATGAAAAGTGTTTAATTTTTGACATAAAAAAGAATTCTTCAAAAACCAGTTTGAGTCAGCCATATCAAAGTCACATAGCCATGTGTATGAGAATGAGATTTTTGAGCAAAAATCTTCTTTGGAAAATGAAAACCATTGTCTCAAAAAGACCATAGATGAACTTTCAAAATAAGCTATTGATGTGAAAGATGAAATGCCCAAATGATGTGCCCAATATGAAAATGATTTTGCTAATTTAGAGGCACATTGCATTTCTCTTGAATTAAAATCTCAGAACTAATCTTTGACATCAATGCAAACTGGTCATGTTTTAAAAGAACAAAGTAATGAGGTCACAATCAAGTTTGATCTCGACGAACTTGATACGAAAAACATTGAATTAGAATATGTTGTGGCATCATTACAAAAAGAAAATGAACACTTGAAGTTGACTTACCAAAAATTATTTGATTCAATCAAATGATCACGAGTTCAAACAAAAAGTTTAAACGTTACACAAAATGAGGCAGAAAATTTTAAGTCTCAATTGTCTGAATTCGGGGATAAAAAGTTTGATTAAGATTTTTAAAATATTGAATCAATGAAAAACAAAACGTTTGACTCTCGAATCACAAGTGACTTCCTTAAAAAATCTGTGTACGATTCTGATGCCTTGAATGTTCAATCAGAATTGGGAGAGAAAAAGATTCTTTTCGAAAATGGTACATCAAGTTATGAAACAAATATTAAGGAGCTCGAAATGATTTTAGCTTAACAAACAAAATATTTTAAGGATGCCAAAGTTGACTTTTCAAAGAAAAGGAACAAGTTTGAAACATATTTTGAAAAACTTGGAAATACAAGAGTTGTCCTTGAACAACAATTGGATCGTATAATTCAAGATTCTAAAGCAGAAAAATATTAGTTTTTGAAACAAATTGCTTCTTTAGAATCAAAGTTGGCATCACAAGATCTTATTTCAAATCAAAAAGAATATAATAAGTTGAGAATTTCATACAATGTCCTAAAAGAATAGTTTGATGCTCTTAACCCAAAAAAAGAAAAATCTCTTATGTCAAGCTTTTCAGCACCAAAAATAAGTGTCTTGCCGAAGATTTACACGGGTGAATCTTCCAAATCATTTCCAAAGAGGATGTCTTAGTTTGCAACCTATTCTTTGCAAAAAGATAGGCAGTTTTCTAAGAAACCTCAAGTCTTTGAAACACCTACTCCTCAAAAGGTTTTTAACTCAAGTGATTCAAGTAAGAAAAAGCAAGTTTTTTAACTCCAAACTCCTGCTTTACACCGGTAAAGCAAGTGTGAAGACCAAATCAAAGTCATTCAAAACCATTCAAATATTCAAAATCAAAATGCTTTCACTGCAATACAAGAATGACTATGCATTGAAAATTTCAAATAATGGAAGATTTCCATTCATTTCAAAAATGAATTCTCAAAATGAAACACCGGGTTTCAACAACAGATGGAAATATTCCTCTTCATCAAGATTTAAAACTCCTCAAGAAACACAAGGTTTTCATAATCAATGGAAAAACAAAAGGATTTTTAAATCTTCGTTGATTCCACGAGCATTATTTCAAAATGAAACACCAGTTTTCTGTCCTCGTTGGAATTCAACTTCTTTACATCGAATTGACACAACCTTCAAATGGTTTTCAAAATTTGGTAAACCCGTTGGCACCGGGCTTAAATGGGTTCCAAAGGTTGTTGTCTAATTTGACATCTAATGGTTTGTTATTAAATGACAGATAACAACCCGGTCTTCAAATAAAAGGAAAATGTACGCTTCAGTGTGTTTATCCTTAACAACTAAAAGAGAAATCTTTTCGGTCTTAAACTATTCAATCAAAACATTCAAAGTTTTGTAGAAGTCAATGGCTTCTGGACACTTTAGTTCAGGACTCGCGCTTCAAATTAAAGACTTTTGATCATTTCCAATTAGGACTCGAACATAAAATTATGACTTCTGATCATTTCAGATCAGGATTCGAACTTAAAATTATGACTTATAGTTATTTCAGACTGTAACTCGTGCCTCAAATAAAGGAAAGTTTATCTTTAAAGACAACTTATCCTATAAACAAAAAGAGCAATCTTCTCGGTCTTGAGCTTTTCATTCAAAACATTCATAGTTTTGAGCTCAAGGTAATGGCTTTCGTATACTTCAGTACGAAACCCGTGTTTTCAAATAAAAGAAAGTGTACGTGTCAGTGCACTTATCTTAAGAAAAGAAGAGAAATCTTCTTGTTTATGAGCAAATTTTATTCAGAATTTTTCCAAAGGTTTTCAAAATATTTCAAAATTTTGCTCATCAAAATGACTTGTGTATACGTCAGTGCACAACCTGGTTTTTAAATAAAAGGGAAGTGTACGCTTTAGTGCGCTTTACCTTTAAAAGAAGAGAAATATTCTTGTTTTTGAGCATATTTATGAAAAACTTTTCAAAAGTTTGCTCAAAACTTATGACTTCTAAGTAAATGTCAGCATAGGACTCGTTCTTAAGATAAAGGAGAGTGTACATTTTCGTACACTTATCATCACAACGAGAAGCTCACAACTTCTCGGACTTAAGCTCATTTATACAGATATTCACAAATCTTAAGCTCAAGTACATGGTTTTGTTAAAATGTTGAACACAATCTTTCAAGTATTTTTCAAAAAGATTTTCAAAAGCTTTCAAGTTGTGTGTTCAATGCTCCCGTCCTCACAAAAATCAAATTATATGCAGTTTTTGAGGGGGACTTTAAAAACCAAGTTTTAAGCCATGAGCACATTTTTTCAAGATATTTTTTAAAAAAATAATTAATAAATAAATAAAGTTTCAAACTCTTTCAGAAAAAGTGTGCTCAAATTTTCATTCCCTCTTCCTAATCTATTTTTTGGTATTATCCATATCTTTTTTAGGAGAAGTGAAATTTAAAAACAAATCCCAGATAAGAATCTATATCTAAAAAGGAACAACGAACATAATTTTTCAAGATAATTTTCAAAAAGATATACAAAATCTTTCAAAATAATATGCTCGATTCAAAAAGTTTGCTCAAAACTTGGACATTTAAGTATTTCAGCTTAGAACTCGGACTTTAAAGAAAGGAAAGTGTATAACGAAGTACATTTATCCTGACAACGAGAATCTTACACCTTCTGATATCTCTTTTTAAAGGAATGCTTTCAAAACAAAAGTTTTTAATGTTTGAGGACACAAAAAGTTTTAGGATTATTTTTTGTGTGTCCAAAACATGTAGTATTTGAGCACAATTTTTCAAGAATTTTTCTTTGAAAATTCAAAATCTTTCAAAATAATGTGCTCAACATTCACTCTATCCTTCAATATAACTTTGGTGTCGAACAAATAAAAGAAATGACATGCATTTGTATGATTGAGGGGGAGTATAAAAAAATGAGTTTAAACAAAAGGCAATTCTTTCAGAGATAAAAATAGTTGTTGAAGAGTGTGCATATATCGACAAGCGCGCCCGCGATCGAAGCTACACCCGGTCTAGAGAAATAGAAAACTATCGTTAGTGGCCTAATGACCATCTGTTTTAATTATAGACACACTTTGACTACAACTAGCTTTCGAATTTGTTTAAAACATTCAAAAAAAAGTTCCAATAATAATCATGCAATAACCATTTTCTACCATGTGCTTTCAAAATTTTCAAATAGCCATTTTATTCCATTGATATCAAAAACATCATGTGATATGCTATTTTTAAGGGGGAGAAAATCATATTAAAATGTGATCGTCTTTGACTCAAGTGCATAACTCTTTCCTCCATGTGCAAAACTCTTTCATTCATGATGCACATGTGTGGAGGGAGCATTTCTTAAAAGATAAAACTTTCAAAGTGTAAAAAGTTTTGATTAATCTATCAAACACTTTGATTGATTTTCAGATGGTTTTTATGGTTTTGACCTTAATACCCAACAACCAACAATTTCACGACGATGATGAAGTTATAAGGTGGTTAGGTTAGGTATTAGTCCTATGATCTAACCAGAGCCAGAGAGATCTACCCAAGGACATTCCATTAGATAGATTAGAAGTCCTTAGGTAAGATGGAGTTAAATGAGAATATTGGAAAAAATTTAACTAAGGCATAAGTTATCACCGAAACAATCACAATATGATGATAGTAATGACATCTTTGTAAACATTGAAGGGGTTGAAGAATGAAAAAGAAAAGTTATGTAAAGGGTGAAAAGAAAGAAGCCCACACAACTAGGCAGAAACCGGGTCAATACATAATCTATCGGATATCCCAAAGATGATATTTGGTATTGAAGACAAGACATCATAGACCCAGTGATGCAATGCAGAACCCTTCCCAGCGACTCAAGTTTCTCTCAACAGATTCTTGTTTCAATTCTCATGGAGATTAAACACATCATCTATCAACTTCTCACTTCGAGAAATGTTGATATTGAAAAGGTGGCAGTCAGCTTCATCCTCCGCTCACTAAAACAAAGGCACTGATTGAGTCTAGAGCCAAAAAAGATCAAATTACAAATCTTGTTAGGACACAATTCCAAAATACACTTGTTGTTTACAATAAATAACACAAGTTGTAACAAAGAGTCCTACGCATTATCATCAGATCTTGCCAGAACATTCAGAGTGATACTCTTTAGTATTTTACAATGACGAATAGAAATCCTTCCAGTGTTAACATCAAACAGCACTGTGGTAGGTGACATGGGTGATCTTGAAAAAGATCAAACATGTGATAACTGGAAATCTAAAGTGATCCAGGTTTATGGATTTGACGGGAAACACCCAAAGTTGTTGTTGCTTGCTTCATAGTTACAACAATAACTCACCTATATTCGTCCATTATCCTAACTTGAAAGGGAATCTAGATATAGGAACGGCTGTGAAATATCAAAAAACATCATTATCGTATGTTGGCGTGTCCTTTCTAGATAAACCATACTTAAAGCTAGAAAACCTGTTAAGGAGATTCATTCATGAATCGAATCTTGATGACGCAGGTACAATATTTATATAGTAAAATGGTCATCACGGAACCGGAGGTTAAAGGTACCAAACCTTAGGGAATGAATAAGACATTCTTCCATATCTGATGTTTTATTGTTAACCCTTATAAGTGCATGTACCGATGATGGCGTAAATGCCTCATTCTAGCTTCGTCATATTCATAGCCACGTACTCATACTCAAAGCTTTAAAGATTTACGCGTCAAAGATGAAAGCTCATAACAAACAAAGATACACTTCCGCAACTCTAATAATCAAAGAACTCCTTCAAAGTCATCAAGATTATGATCAAGTTAAAAGGTCTATAATGAGGGAGACTGTTATCTTTCAAGACAAGTATGAGTATGTTGGTCAAATACATCAAGCCTATCATTAGAAGATAAATCAAGATGCATTCAAAGCAAGTAATGATGAAAGATCTCAAAGGCAAAGTCAAAAGACGAAAGACAATGACAAAGAAAAGATAAAGATCAAGATCACAAGAGCATGAATGAAACAAAGTAACTAGCACAATTATTACACGAGCAAGACTCGAGATCAAGACAAGAAGCATCAAAGATCAAAGATCAATGTCACACATAGAGATCTCTATAATCACCCCTTAGGGAGAGATTGTTAGGAATTCAGAAAGTGTTGATCATTAATGAGATCTTAATGATCGTCCCTTAGGGGGAGATTGTTAGGAATTCAATTTTAGTTAAGTGACGATCATTATCGATCTCACAAGTCATGTAATAGGCTAAGTTATGAGATTACATGAGATAGTATAGAAACTATCCCACATCACTCCATGAGGAAAAGTGTGAGGAGAGCCTTAGCATATAAAAGGACTTTCCCACCTCATAGATAGGGTGTGAGCATGTGTTATGTAAAGGTGTAAAAGAGGAAATTATGTCCTCCCTTTCCTTATGCAATAAAAAAATATCCAAACACCTCCACCACATCTTTGTCTTTTCACTTAGTCTTCCAGGTGTGATTTATGAGTTTTCTACATAAAGTTTTGTTTTTGGGTTTTTAATAGCATGCTAGATAAGAAGTTTTATAAAAGCAAAATATTCTCTATATATGGATTTGCCTTTTTACTCGATATACCACATATAGCATGCTAGCCAAAAACAAGAAGTTTTAATAGCATGCTAGACAAGAAGTTATATAAAACATATTGCTCTTGACTCTTGACACAACCACATATAGCATGCTAGGCAAATCCATAAAAAGGCAAATCCATATATAATGTAATTAAATCTATATGTGGTTTTATTTCGTATTTGAATTCTTAACATAGAATTAGCAGAAAAAATGGCCCTGAAAGACTCATAGACTTGGTGTGTTTAACTAAACGCTTCATTATCGATTTAATATATATCACAATATGTTTAATAATTTTTTTTTGCATTCTTCTGTATTTTTTAACACGGACGGTTGGTTGCATTGTTTTAATAGTCACAAGGAAGGTTTAAAGGTCATATGTTGCGATAAGGATGACAACTACACAAATTGCACCAACAATTTTGTATACATGGAAGTTCTCCATAGGCTATCAACATTAGTTCTGTTATATGTACCATCTACATAAGCATTACCCACATTTTGGGTGTTTGAAGCCACATGTATGTTTTTTTAATGATCCATAACATTACTTTTACTTGTTTCTATTGAAATTTACAATTTCTGTTACATAGTTTATAATCTTATCAACAAATACCATGGAGCAAGCCCGCCCATCGGGCGGGCTATAAAGCTAGTATTGTATATCTTGGTGATTCTTAGCAAAGAAAAACGTTGCACGTTATCTCCGTAACTGGGAATTGAATTACTCGCCCAAACTTTTAAATGCAAAATGAGTAAAAAAACTGACAGTCTTGCTCCTCTAGTGATGATTGTCAAATCCAATAAGATCCCTTGTATTTCACCAAAATAGTCTCACAGATTTATTTTTGTTCAATATCCTCAATTGCAAGATCAACCTAAAAATTAGGGAGAATATGTATATCATTCTTAAAGTTCAATATTACATAAATTTCCTTCTTTGTTTTGTAATTACATCAATGTCATTCCTAACTTATGTAATTATATTGATATCCTTCCTAAAATTTTAGATTCTCATATGTATCCAAAAATTAATCAAAGCATAATTATATTGATTTTAAGTTATGAAATTATTATTTATATTTTATATTGATCATAATTATATTGTTCATATATACTTTTTGGCATCGATTGATGAAAGAATACGATGATGTAATTAGAAAAGTTTAGATATAGATATAAAAGAACATATTGTTCATATGTATTTATTTGCTCATATATACTTTTTGGCATCAAGTAATGAAAGAACATGTTGATTTTTTTAAATGTATGAGAATTCAAAAGTTTAGGAAGGATATTAATGCGATTACAAAAATGTGGAAAAGATTAATGTAATTATAAAAGTTTGATAATGATATTGATGTAATTACATAGGTTTGGGAATGATATTGATGTAATTACAAAAGTGAGAAGGACATTGATGTAATATTGAACTTTACTAAGGATATATATGCAATTGCCCCTAGAAATTAAATTAATTATGGAAAAAAATTATGATAAAAGAAAAGTATTATATGTTGTAACTAAAAGATTAAGAATATTCAGAATTGTTTATGTATGGTACGCAAAGCAATGAATAAGTAAGGTGATTGGTGTGAGATGAGACTAATTGTATGTGTTTACATATGATACGTATTGAGGGGTTGGGGATAGTCGATCGTTTGGTTTTCCACGTTCGGTAACCCAAGGTGTAACCGGAGTCACGAGCAGGGGTAACACTCACGATGACTATATAGTGTGTTTCTGTTCTTAAGGAAAGAACATAGGGTTTTCCTATTCTACCTATAAGAGAATAGGTTAGGACTTATACCATTTCGAGGGAAATAATCTTGTATTTATAGGGATGCATTTAGGGTTTTGTGCATCCTGTAAGTGTGATCCAAGGGTCAAGGATGGTCCATGTGTAGGACATCCAAGAGAGGGGACAATGATGACACGTGGTGCATCATCCTTGGTTCTGTTACGGTCATGGACTTCTCCATGAGTGCTTGCATGTACTAAGTGTAATATTTTCAACACTGCCTCATAGTCAAATGAGGTAGTAACACGTGTAGTCTGATGCAATGGCCTTTGGGATAAGATCTCATTCTGGTTGTAGCCTGGACGTTTTGTCCAGGCTTGACTATACTGATGCCTGCCATTGGAAGTTCCTTCCCAAGCGGGCTATAGCAGCTCCTTGCGTTGCTTAGTCTTGACCTTGGATCTTTTATGAGTGTATGGGCTTTAGCCAGTTCGTCTAAATCTCCCATACTGTTATATGTCATGTTTGCACTATAGTATCATACGAAAGTTATAGAATTAGAGGATAGGAGCTAGAGAGTATTTTTCATTATTTTCAAAGTTTTCATTAAAAGGGAAAATAGAAATAGGAGGGAGAAGTGAAGTTACAAATGTAAAGACTTGTATAAATACCCGTCCTAGATGGGTATTTATACTTATTGTTTATCCTATTCTATTTTCCTAACTTTAGTCAAACCTTGGTCAACTTTACTTAACTTTGACCAAGATAGAATTTATTACAATGTAATTACTATAAAACTATAAACTAAATAAAACTATACAAAGACCAATTCATCTGATAATAAACACTTTTCTTAAACCTAACAATCTCCCTATGAGAGTTGATTATTACAAACGCTTCATCGTCGACAAAATTGGTCTTTCATTCACAAAAGATTCCCACCTTCTCATTTGCTATCGATGACTTAGACGCTTGGATATTTCTCTTTCGAATGCTCTCATTATGTCAAGATCTAACTCACCTAGCCGAGGTGGTTTCTTCCAGAACTAATTTTGAAAGATCCTTAGCTTTACTTCATTTAAGACTCTTTCCAACGTAGCATTACAGAATTTAACAATCTCTACCAAATACATAACCCATTTCTTATATTTGATGTTTAAGTAAATCAAACCCGTAGTTGCCTTGTCTACTATTAAGTATGGTTCATGTGCTTCAATACCAAGGAATATTAATGTTGGTGCGGTTAAGTTTACCTTTATCTGGTAGCTTTCTATACCCAACTGGAAATCATGAACTCTCTCCCAGATCACACGACTTTTGATGAACGTTATTAAGGAATTCATCAACTTGGTTTCACGATAATTGACCTTCTTGTTCTGGCAGAGATAATAAGAGTCTTCAATATCATTTTTGTTTAGATACTTGAAGTCAGCTTTAGAAAAACCATCCGGCTTATCATTTTCTCTCATCACAAGTATTTGTTCCTTGAAGTCCAAACCATATATTTGATCAGTAATAATTCTGAAAACTTTTGTAATCCCGTGATTGGAGAAATAGTCTTCTGGATTGTCTTTGACTTTTCTTTGATTTTGCTTGTACACTCTCTTATGCCATGAATCTTTCCAATGTTAAATTGACAACCGTTCATATTCATTAAAATTCTTGAATTCTTACGAACCCAACGATTAATCTTTTCTTCCAAATAAGCTTCTGAAAATAAATGAATCCTCTGCCGTGAATCTTGTGGAGTGAAAGAATATACTTCCTTCTCCTAAATATTTCCATTCTTCAATAAGAACAAGATCTTTGTTATAAAAATACCATTGTGGTTATTGGATTCCTTTGAGGTCTATAGAATACGAGAGCTTTTGGTATTGATCGTCTTATGTCTTCTTGTCTGCTTTCCCAAACTATCTGATTCTCCATAAAGTTTGTTGCTTGTTCTAAATGGTAGGCGTACTCTTTAGCATTTCTAAACTGATTACTCAACATATCATTTAGTGTAGCCTCCATTCTTGCATGATCAAAGATAGTTGGAACACGCTTATCAACATTTTGAAATTCTATGATCAGCTTAGGTGCTTCATCTTCAGGAATCACCTCATCTTCATCAATAATTGTTTCCTCTTCTCATGCATCACATTCTTATTGTTTTTGTTGTTGCTTAGATACATAAGATGTGGAATCTTTGGCTGATTGTTTGATGAAGAACCCCTTGCAGACTTTAAACTCTTAGAAGTCTTGTGTCTTTTAACCCTTTTCTCCCCCCTCGGGAGGAGCATCATCTTCTTGATGGTCATCATGTCATTGTGAGTGAAAATAATCATCCCTGCAAGAAGTATTAGAGGTGGAAGACTTTTCAAACTTACGCTTTAGTACTTCCCACAATGCTGGATCATTAGCTTGATCTTGAAGATTGGACTTCATCTTCAAATACAATTGTTGTTGAAGATCAGCTGATGAAGTTATATCGGTTGAAGTAGTTGTGGTAGGATGAACTTGAATAACATTGTTCTGTACATAAGACTTGAAAAGTTCTTCTATGATCTAGGGTGCTTGTGCAGCAAACTCGTTGGAAAGAAGAACAGGTACTTCAGCTTGAAAAACATCTCGCTCTTAAGTGACGGTGTTGGTCACAACTCTCTTCAAATTATCTTCAATCAAATCATTGGTTGCTTTTTTAGCAAGTTGAGGCATAATTTCATGAAGAACTTGATCAACTTTTCCATGAACTTTCTAGAATTCGTCAGTTGTCACACATTTACATTCCATGTCCCTGATCATATATCCTTGATGCCTGCACATCCTGTGAAGCGCTCCTGGAAGATGATTATACTTACTAGAACGTCTTTTCTTGTGTGGATCTTTAGATGTAGTGGCAGTTGAGAGTGATACAGTATCTGTCATAAGTTTATCCTAGGGGATCTAGGTGTTGTGGGAATTGGTGTCTGCATCTTCTCAGTCCTATTCTCCAAACTACCCATCTCATCATCTTTCTTCTCTTCCTTATTTTCATCATCATCAACAACAACTTCTAGATGTTCCTTATGGCTCCCGGGCTCTATCCTATCTCCGAAATCATCAACATCATCATGAAGCATAGAAGCAGCAAATTTATCAGCATATGATTCTTCATCTCTTTCACCTTCGACCACCCGCTTTTGTTTGATAGTTACTTTAAGCGATTTGTTTAGTGAACTTGTCTCTCCATCACTTTGCTTCCTCTTCTTCCCTTGAGGACTAGCAGCAGTAAGGGTAGATGTCCTATGGGCTCTAGGTGTAGACCTATACATTCTTTGGGAAGAAACAACCAGTTGCGGTTGATTCATTAGAACAACTACGTTTACAAACACCGTCTCATACTCCTTATAGTCATCAGTGGCGCAAATTTCCTTAGTCAAAAATGCATCCGGAATCAGCATCCCTCGAACTGTCACATTTCCCATAGTATAAACACTCACCAACAAAATACCATCCTTGAGGGAATGATAATCTTCTTCAAATCTTGGAGAAATAGATGGATATTTCTTTATGAAATTAGTAATTATGAGCTTTGTGAAGCGAGGATACTAGATGACATCCTTCTTCTGAAGTACACAGTTATTGAAATCCCACCAAAAAAAGCAGCATAATCATCATTTGAGCGGTTGACCACGGCATGAAAAGTTGTAGAATGTTTATCTTTGTCTGATCATGTCTTGATGTTCTAGTGGTCAAGTAGCGGTTGAACACCTTGAACATAGTCTGCCACAGTTGAGCAAGAAACTTCGTGTATAAAGCATTAACTTTATCAACAACACCTTGATAGCCAACCGTGTACATAAAGGATTCAATAATCTCTTTGTTGACTGGTGGAACAAATGGATTGTCTGGATTTTCCACTGGTAGCTTAAGAGTATCACGCAACATATCAACAGTATACATAATCTTTTGTGTGTCCAGCTTGAATCTGATAGTATCCTTGGGTCAGGTACCTTGCTAACTATCTTCCCGAATTGTTGTAAGTACACGGCTGAAACATCAGCAGTAACAATAAGAGCATAACCTAATGGATGATCAAGTAAGATATGTCCTACTATCTTGCATTCTGGTGAGCATGGGATACTTTGGAGCACATCATAATTGTTGCGTCTCCTAATGCCTTGAAATTTGGGTGCAAGTTGAGCAGCTGGAATGATTTGTTGAGCCATGTGGAATACTATATGATGACATAAAGTGATTAGTGAAATGAGATAAAGTTTATGTAATACACATTTATATAATTTTTTTGTCTCTTTCCACTCTGTCTGTTTTTATATGCTCTAACAATACTTTTGAGCATATTCTGATCATTTTCTTTAACAATACTTTTGAGCATATTCTGATCATTTTCTTTCTCATGTGCCAATTCTTCCTTTTTCGGGCACATTCCATACGCTTTATTCGTCTTTTTCTTTTGATCTTATTTTTGTATGCTCTGGAATTTCTTTTTTGAGCATACTTAGATTTACTTTTTCGTGTATGGATTTTTATCTCTCTTTCTATTTTGAATTTCCTCACCAAAAAGCATTTGTGAAATGATACTCTTTCAAGAAAAATAAAGATATACTCTGATTTTGAAAATACCAATTTGGTAAAAACACAAGTTGTAACAACCATTTGATGTTTAAGAAATCCAAGAGTATAACTTTATATTTTTATAAAAAACTTTTCAGTAAAAGAGTACCACTTTCTGACACAAAGATACGACTTTTAGATAGAAATTGAGATAACATTTCCAAAATCACAAGTTTTCCAAAGATGTTTAAAAACTATGATTATACAACCAAACTAATGTAACAACAATTGGATGGAGCCACTCACTTCTCATTCTGTTCAGTGCAGAAAACGGCCAAAACCGGACATGACTTAGACCATTTACCCAATTGAGTACAATAGATAGTCATAAACGACTTTGAACTGTTTTTGAAACAATCTTTTCAAAACTTTGAAATTTGCCTTTGTTGAGACATGAGAGGCTATGATCACAAATAGTTAAATCACCATGTTTATTCATTATCCTCAAATCATTAGAACCATTGATCACCGAATGAAAATTTTAATCTATGCAAAACATATTTTTATATACGATATTTAGATGGTTAGTATATTGCTCAATCCTCATCCTGTTAAATTCAGGACACGATCAAAACCGGACACAATCTTCACCATTTGGTCCAATTATCAATATAGAAATATGATTTTATAACTAAATTTATCATTGATTTTCGTAAAATGCCATTTTGTTTAACGATAAAGCCCATTTGAATATTCATAAAAATTAGCCCATTAGGATTGTTTTCTGAAACCCAAACTGAAAGCCCAATATAGGCTTACGAAACCCGTTTACTGGCCCAATATGACATTTACAAAACCTTTTAGTTTTGGCCCATTAACCATTGCAAAACCATTTATGACTTCTCAATTATGATTTCTGAAACCATTTGGCAAAACTTTTACGAAACCGAAACCTAAACCAATACTTTCGTAAAACATAATTATCAATGAAAATGATAAACTAAAAGATTTTTTTTTTATTTTCAGCTTATTATTATCATTTTATTCACTATTTAAGACTATTCTTATGGCTGAAAGCAAAAGTTTAAGTTTACGAAACCATCAAGGTTGCGAAACCTCATGATCTTAGTCCACAAATGATGTTTTCAATGATCAATTCATTCCAATCATGTTCTATGATTCTTAACAATGTTTTACCTCAATTAATTTCATATTTCAAACACTTTCATTTTTATGAAACCCTAGATCTATACGAAACCTAAGTTAACAATCAATTAAAGCAGTTATGCACATAGGAAATCAAATAGATCATGTTTCTTACGTTTGATTATCACTGAGAACAGACAAAATAATTTGGATCGTTGTTTTCTAAGTTACGAAAGCTCAAACTCTGCAAAGAATTTACGAAACCAATTTCTATGTGTATACGAAAGTAAGAGGTTACGTATGAAACCTGGTCATTTTATAATTCCAAAAATAACTTTGCATTTTAACATTTTCAGTCCCTCAAGTTACTTTCGTAAACATTATTAGCCCATACGAAACTATCTTTTGAATTTTGACATTTTCAGTCCCTGTACTTACTTTTGTAAGCATTAATACCAAAAAAAAAATTCATAACTCCCCCTTGGAGTTAGATCTATTTTCACAACAAACCTTTTTGAATTATTTTGTAGTTAAGTTCTCGTTTTTCACCAAAAAAAAATTCATAACTCCCTCTTGAACAAATATTTACTTGAAATTTTCCTCTTGGTACAATTTTGTTCAAAAAGGATTTACTTTTGGTTTAGAGAACACATCTTTATTTTCTGATGATGAAGTGACTGAAAAATTTATAACTCTCCTCAATAAGATATCTAATTAAAGAACTTATTAAAAGATAGTTACTTTTGTAGTTTTGAACATTCTTTGAGAATATTTTAAAAATCAAGAATTTCATAACTCCCCTCGAATAAATATCTAATTAAAGAACTTATTCAAGAGATTGTTACTTTTTGCTATTTTTCCACATTTGGATTTTCCAAAATTGATGATTTTTGAAAAAAATCCTCATTTTTGGAATGGATTATGATTACAAAACACAAATTTTAGCAATTTGAAGATCATTTTATAAATGATTTACTCCCCCTCAGTTCATGATACATTTTAGCATTTAAAGAACCACTTTTTGTGAAAACAATATCATGAAACTGATAAAAACGGAGAAGATATGTGATTGTATCTTTAAGTTAAATTTTTTGTGCTTTTGTAGTTTTCAAATTTTAATTTGTTTTTCATGTTTTTGAAAAACAGAAAAGAAAATATATATATATTTTGTATTTTGTTTTTGAAACGTATTTACAAAAGTTTTTGATGTATGATCTTTCATTCAAGAAGATAACTTTGCCAGACGTTCCAACTCAGTTGGAGTCATACATCTCATACCAATCCTGTGAACTAAATACTCAAACCTTTCTCTTGGAAGGGTTTTAGTAAATAGATTAGCAAGTTGGTACCCCGACAAAGTAAAGTTTAATAGTACCTCTTTCAACATGCTCCTTGATAAAATGATAACGCATGTTAATGTGTTTTGTACGTGAATGTTGTACCGGATTGCTTGATATGGCAATTGCAGTTTTGGAATCACAGTACATTGGAATCTTGTTGTAACGATATCCATAATCAAGCAGTTGCGTCCTCATCCAAATGACTTATGCGTAGCATGTTGACAAAGATACGTACTCAACTTTCGCAGTTGACATTGCTATACAATCTTGCTTTTTCGATGACCAGCTGACTAGCTTGTCTCCCAAAAACTAAACTCCTTCGGATGTGCTTTTATAATCATCAAGGCACCCTGCTAAATCTGCATCTAAATACGCAATTAGCTTAAATCCAAAATCCTTTAATACCACAATCCATTATTAATGGATTGTCGGAGGTACCGAAAGATCCTTTTGACCTCTTTGAGGTGTTTCTCAGTTGGATGTGCTTGATAACGTGCACATACAAATGTTGCAAATGCAATATCTGGGCGACTTGCAGTGAGATACATGAATCCTCTAATTATACTACGGTATTTAGTTTGATCAGTTGGAGTACCCTATAAATCTGCATTGATTTTGGCAGTAGCCATTAATGTCGTAACAGTATCACATTTTTCCATTATGTGTTTCCTAAGAAGCTCCATAGTGTATTGTGATTGGTTTATGAAGATTTCACGAGGGATTGATGAATCTGAAGTCTGAGAAAGAACTTCATCTCACTCATCATTGACATTTCAAGTTATCGTTCATTAGTTTTGCAAATCTGTTTGAGAAAACTGGATTTGTGGAACCAAAAATAATGTCATCGACATATATTTGAACTAATAAAATGTCATCCCCGTGTCTTCGTGTAACAGCCCTAAAATACGATACGCAGCGGAATACAACATTTTTAGGTGCTACTTCATAATACATACACACGAGTCCCAGTAAACGTTCAAATATACGTTTATAAAACAAATTTTATTTAATTTTTAAGAAAAATCAGATTTACATAGGTCCCACTACCATCGTAGAATTATAATTCTAAAATTCACAACACGACTTGGTTTCTAAAAACATTGTTTTAATTTATGACACTACTTCACCGAGACACCGTCTTTGATATCCGCGTTCCGTCCCATCCAAGCCATCAATAGCGCCTAACCTGAGATACATGCTTAAAAATGTCAACAAAATGTTGAGTGAATTCATAGAGTTTACATTTAACAGTTAGAACGCATATTTGGTTCAACAAAGCATATAACATTGCTTGCAAGGCAAGTTATAAAAGTAATGATTTCCACTAAGCATGAGGCCCCGTGTACGAACTTAACAATTTATCATTTAGCGATAAAAATTGGTGGGGGGGCACGGAGAGTCTGCACTTATACCACCTATAGCTCAATACAGAAGAGGGATCGCATTGTGTAAAGGGGTGTTCACATCACTGGACTTCGAACCCCCGGACAGGTTTCAAACCCGGCCATAGATCTAAAGTAAGGTGGTCATGGGAGCGGGAGTGTCGCCGCGGCAGAGCGAGCGTAGGTTTACGCGGGGGTCGGCTGTGGGGTGTATGAAAGTGAACGTTGACACGAAGGGGACCCGATAGACATAGATAGCTCAATAGTAATTGGAATCATGACACGTATCACGAACAACATGCGTTCTGTCATTGAGTCATGAAAAGCGGAAACGCAAGTGATAGTGGCGGGGGGGCGTGCCCTCGGCGGAGTGGATGTAAGCGAGGGGGCGAGCGGTGGGACTTGCGTAAAGACAGCACGGGAATCGAAGAGAGGTGTCGGTATGTGCGAGATGGGGGGAACGTTGCATCAGTGAGGCTAGCCCGGTCTGAATCGTAAAGTGGCCGAAGTGTCGGGAAGCGCAATAACGCGATGGGGGACAAGGTGGGCCAAAGATGTTATCTTATATTGGGATCTCGAATCACGTGGGAACGGTCAACGGCGCTCGAGTCTCTATAAGAGGATTTTGATATTCGTGGCGCGCTAGGTTATAGAATTTCTAACGAATGAGGGCGGGCGGTAGACAGCGTGAGGGAGATAGCTATCTAGGTGTATATGTAGAGTATGAGTGCTAGAGTGTCGTCGCGACGTGCGAGGATGGGAGAGCACAGGATAGGTCTATCTCGTGATACAAGAATTAATATCACATGTGATGAAAATTATCCACTTAGCAGCGTCTAGATCCTAAACTTCACATAATTGAGTTTACTATAATCATTATTAATAATAAAACATCACTTTAATCGGTAGTAAACTTTCTATTTACGGAAACTTTCTAATTTACGGAAAGTTGCTGATTTTCGGAAGTAGCAATTTTAAGTAAGTCCGTCTTTATCTAATTATGTTTATAATAATATTTAATTATCTCATCGCACAAGTATGTTCGACGCATAATTTGGATTATCCTACTTACTCCTTGTATAGGGGGCGCCTTGGGGAGTTTTTGAGGGAGGCAACTATTCGATTGAGGCGTCGAGAGTGGTAACGTTCTCTACGCAACTTCTTCTACTATTATTTATCTCTATAGTTTTCTATTATATCATTTGTATCTTACAAAAGTTTCGTACATTGAGTGATGGAGGTTTAGTGGGGTGCGAGAGAGGATGTGTAGATACTCGCGTAGGAGAGACGGCAGTACGATAGGCAGAGTAGGGGCGTTAGTTGGGAATGGATTAATCGTAGAGAGCGCGCTGTGGCGCGTCTCACATAAACCAGAAGAATCAGGGGCTTTGTGTTGCTTGTCGACACACGTGTGGGTAGCGTATGTATGCACCACACACACGGAGCGATCAAGGAGTATCTCGAGCGAGGGACTGTCTACTTTCATCTTAGTTATAAATTATTATTCCGTAAGATACGATCGAATAGTGTGTGCATCGCAACTATTGAAATAGTATAATTATATATACACATGTGATGAGAAATCCACTTGCGCGTCCTAGATCCTAAACTTCACATAATTGAGTTACAATCATTATTTATATTATACATCACTTAATCGGAAACTTTCTATTTTCGGAAACTTTCTATTTTCGGAAAGTTGCTATTTTCGGAAGGTTACAATTTTTAGTAAGTCTCATTATCTAATTATATTTATAATAATATTTATTTATCTCATCGCACATTCGACGCTTAATTTGGTTATTAATTACTCATACCGGAATTATGTCCCGTACGTTTACGAAAAGTTACTATTTTTATAATTTTATTCATTTATAAAAGTCGTTAAGTCGAAATTGTTATACTCGTAAAAATAATAGCGTTTATTATTTTATAAACACCCAACAAATCTTTTATTAACTCGTTGACTTTCAAAAGTCAACGTTGCACTTTACTTTAACTTTGTCTTTATGTGTATATATATATATATATATTGTTAGATCTGACCCGCTGAAAACGACCCGTTATATCACATTTTCACGACTCGGACTCAAAAATGATTTTATGCAAAACGACATTCCGGACAACTTTTTAGTTTTAGCCGAGACCTGAAACTGTACAGAAAATAACCAAAATGCCCGTGCAAGTTTTTCCAGGAACTTGTGACATTTTTAATAAAAGTGCAGACTTTGACCTTGAGTTTTGACCCGTTATTACTCGATTTTAAAACTAGCAAGCCTCACAGCAAAGTTAAACATCATTCCGAGCAACTTTCGTGTTTCGCCGGAAGGCCGAAACGGACTCGAAAGTGCTCAAAACGGACGATTAAAATTCTGTCAACAACTAGTAATTACCCAAAAATGCTGAATTTTCCACTTAAATTGTATATCTCGCTTTCGCTCTAGTTTCTTCGTTATTAGGAGTTAGAAGCTCTATTTTATATCAAAACGATCGCCTAAGAAAGCTTTATCATATTTTTCAATCAAAACTCAGGTTTCATAAAATCTCAATCCTCGTTTTCCGTGCCAAATTTTCTGCCCAAAACTTACATGTTACAAAACGCGCCAAAATTCATTTTTGACCCAAAAACTCATTCACGGAACATCCAAAATGGCCTATAATCCATATTTAACTCGCTCAATCAATTTATAACAAAAACAAACTAGACGACGCAAGATCTCACGGATTTCATCACATGCAACAAGTATAATCAAATCAAATAGACGAAACAAACGAAGCAAATATAAAAGAGAGTGCTCACAATGCTATTGTAGCAAGATCGGACTCGATAGAAAAATAAGCTTGTTCCTTGTTCCTTTTGGCCGCGACCTCGAACCCAAATCCAAACCCAAACCGAAACCAAACCAAAATCAACCCAACTAAACTAAACCCCTTGTTTATACTTCTTGAACCAAAAATTAAACACCCCCTTTTGTCTTAGCCACGGTTCGAACACCAAACCCAAGACCAAACCTAAGTCAACTAATTACCAAATCAACCCAAACTAATCTTGATTAATATTCAAACAACAAAACACACCTTTGTATGTCTTTTCCTTTGGTTTGAACCCACGACCGAACTCAAAACCCTCTCAATAGTTTTTATAAATAAAAAACTTCCACTAGTTAGTAACCCACTAGCTTTACTAACACTTCCTTATTTTTATTCAAGAAATCAACAAAATTTCAAACATGCAAGAACCTCATGCATGTGTCTTTTTCCTCCATTGATGATCACATAGACACCTTTTAAATGATTTGGGATAACTAGAAAATCAAAACACCAAAAGGGTGTTTGTTTGTTGGCTCATTCGAACCCAAAAGAAAGAAGGAAACAAGAAAACAAATTAAAACTTGATTCTTTATCAATCTAGATCATTTATGAGTGAGATTAACATGGATTTCAATGATCAAAACTTAAAAATGGCTTTAGTATTTGTTTGTGGATATGTGGCCGGTTAGGGAGATCCAAGGGAAGGAGAGAAGTAAAACTTTTGAGCTATGTGTTTACTTGTGTGTTTATAAAAGGGATTATAAATCTTGGAAGTAAAACACAATCATTCCTAGCATAAAAAATTGAAATGGATTGAGTGTGTGTCAATATAGCCGATCGGCTATATGGCTAGGGAGGGGTTTTACATGCAAAATTTTATTAAAACATTTTTAGTTACTTGCAATTTTATTTGTGTAATGTTTAAAATAAAAGTGACACTTATACATAATTAAATAAAAACGTAAACGTTAAACGCGAGTTAGGCCAAGGAAAAAGGAACAAAGATGACAAGGTTTGTAAAATAATAATTTATGGTTACAGAAATAATAACGAGACGCGTCGTAAATTTTACGATGCTAAAAAACGTTTAACGAACGCGCGGTCAAACGTTGACTCGCGAAACGTCCAAAAATAAAAATTTCTAATTTCCGTTCGTAATAAAATACGAAAATAATTATTCACGACAAATAAAATTTTAAATGTCGACGTTCGTTCATACGAATTTATAAAGATAATAATTATGATGCCGAATTAGCGATCGTCATACGCGTCGTAAAACTCGGGTTGTTACATTCCACCCACCTTAAGGGAGCGCCGTCCCGGTGCTCGTCTTTTCTTACTCATCTCAATTTCACTTGCAGTGAGACGGTTCCCTTATTATCGAATGGTCTTACATACCCGAACGCAAAAATCACGCGATATAATTCTCGCTTTGACTATTCCAAACAGAAAATAAATGAAACAAATGGTAATCCATGCCAACAAAATAAAAAATATATAATTACAATTGCTCTTATCACGAGAGACAAAATAAGCCACAGAACATATCTGGGAAAACATAAATCGCGACGTTTTTGAACGAAAGACTTTAAACGAGAGATCAACCCAAATCTCAATTTGGTGATCATTCCAACAAAACAAAGCGCACATCGTTACACAAAACCAAAACATATGTCGCTAACCAAAACTAAAACATACGTCAACAATCAAAACCAAAATATACGTCATTATCCAAAACCAAAACATACATCGCCCTCCTGGTCTCATTAAATAATGCACCACTGGTTGCGAAAATATTCTGGAGTAGATACGACCCCATCAAACGCATTATAGCACCATTACACATAACCACATAATCATATAAGCACATATTCGCCTATTCGTCATTATAAAATGACTTTATATTTTGACCTAGCTTTACTTAGGCATTTTGTCACACCCGCTTCTAACCAAGCATTAGCGATAATTATCACGTATCGTGCTTGCTTACTACAAAGCTTTAGTAAAACGATTAATGCTCGCTTTTAATGAAGCCCTAGCAAACCAACCGTGCTTACTTATTAGAAAGCCTCAGCAATGGCTATGCTTATCACACAGGTTCATGCCTAACCGATCAGATTGCTCATTATATCGAGCTTGCCAGATGGCCAAGCTTCTTGGAAATGATCTCGACTTAATCACGGCTAGGTCTTAGCCAACCATAGTCATGCTTGTGGGTTAACAAGCCACAATCGACAATGGACTATCAGGCTTGCGTACCTCTCAAACCATCCTTCATCTACATTCGGGTAAGTATACTTACCCACTTACGTCCTAAGCCACATCACGGCCACATAAAAGCGACATAAGCGCTTACTACCATTCAAAAGCACATAGCACATAAGGCACATTTTTCCACATAATTTGGAGGTGATACTCCCGCTAAAAAACACATATTGTTAAAAGACAATTTGAAAACAATCAAGAAAATAATTGAGCATCATGGACTCATTGCTCGTTTGAAGAAAATCAAAACTCTAACGTTTCCACATGGCGCCTAGCATAATCGGCTCGGTCCTAACACACCGCATCAAATCTTAGATGACTCAATTAATCAAGTTGAGATAATTACGTACATTCCTAATTCAATACCGTTCGACTTAAGGTGTTAGCTACTTTGATCGTTCCTCCAGGATGAAAATGGATGTCGCCATTCGGCTAGAGTCTCCAATCTTTTTGCTCCTTTTATACGCACACTAAGTCGTTACGTCAAGGAGTAAGGATCACTATACCTAACCTTAAGTCAGGAGTCGCTTATTGCCTTATTCTAATCCTCGATAATTTTAGGTATATTTACAACTATACTACCACTACTTTCTATTTTGGGGAAAGAAGTCTTCTTCACGGCCATCAGTTGATACATCAAAGGCATAAACATCTAATGTATGATAAATCTTCTCTATTTCTTAGTTTCAACCTCGGAACTAACCATCCCAGCTTCCACCCACCTTGGGAATCTTTACATCTTCAAGAAGATCCCTTCTTAGTGTCGATATCAGGTTTACACCCTTGATAGCTCAATTCTACCATTCCTCACTAGCATACCAACCACACTTGGTCTCGACACATATCTCCCTGACAACCGTCAATCTTATATTATCACGAATTAGACTTCACTCCTTTCTAGGCACACTCGTTCCGAACAATACCGTTGGTATTTTCCCTTCGGGACGACTCGGTCACAACGACTCTCATAAGACTCTCTCTTTGCAGTCAATAGGAGTAGGGTTACTTGCATAAGAATCTGTAGAAGGGGTAAAAATATTTTTTCCTTCCGAAAGCTTGACCCAAACTTTTATCCCAATTATCAAGCATTTTAAGGGTTACGATTTACCTGACATAGCGTGGTTCTTAATAAATTATGCATAGTTGATCAAGTTATACATAATTGAGGACCAAACGACATCATGTCCATCCTTGTCAAAACGTTCCTTTTTCATACGCTACACGCGTAAGTTATTTCCTCGAAAGAAAAAAAATATTTAAAGAGTAAAAATTTAATTATTTCAAAAGAAAGAAAAGAAGATAGCATCACTCCATCATCCATTCTCATTATTTAAAAAATATATTGTCACACCCCAAAAATTTCAGGTCAATATTTTCAAACTTTCCGATCATTATTTTTGACTTTTATACGTTATGTTTGAATCTGGTAGTTTAGCGAGAAGTTAACCCGCGTAAATCTGAAAAACGTCATCGGACGCGTTCCGACTTCGGATTTTGATTAATTTAGATATTATATGAGGTATTTTATCTTTTCTAAGTGTTTCGTAGTTTACAATCACTCTCGGTATTTATTTTTACGCTTTAACGTTTAAATTGCGTTTTTCACGTTTTTGACTTAACAGAACCCCGAAAACCCGAAATCTTTTCTTGTAAACTTTAGTTATCGTCCATCTCATGTTCTTAAGTCCAAAATTTCATTCATCCCTCACCCTCTACTTAAAACACACGCATACACACACTTAAATAAATCAAAGAACATCTTTTATCTCTAGTTTGAATTTCAAAAAAATAAAACACCATCACATGTATAGAAAGGGATGTTTTAAGAAGTATGCAATGTGATGTAAGACCCTTATATTTATGCATGTAAGCATTGGACCACTTCTCCACTAGGATGCAATATGGAATCTTGATTTAATTTCAAGTAGCTAGTTAGTTAGTGATTCAAGCTTGAACCCTTCTTTTTCTTTCTTGTGTGCATCTGAACCCAAGCCACACACATACTCTTGGTGTGTGTTGGCCACTTAGCCCTTTGGTTTCATTATGTATGCAAGCCTTGAGTCCCCTAAACCTTACTTCATGTCCTATAAATACCTTGTGATAGAACTTAGGGTTTTCATTCATTTCATAGTCTCAAAAATTATTTTCTCTCCCTCTCTTGCTGTCCTTGCTCACGGCACACACATACATACATACACAATCCATACTTTTGATTTCTATCAAGATTCATTCATTCCAAGTTCATTTCTAAGGTTACCTAAGAGGTTTACAAATATTGGTTCTTTGATTTAATGGTTTTCTTCAAGATCTACAAATTAGGGTTTGATTATTATTTGGGGTTTTTCAAGATCTAGTTATTTTGGGTATAGATCTGGTGTTATTACTTCTTGTTCTTCATTCTTGTAAGTACCTTGAATATTTTCTTGATATCTACTTATGTTATTTCTTACATGTTCAATAT